>JAODTR010003585.1:0-12671 GCA_025399935.1 Amblyopsis rosae
GTAAAGTCTACTCCAAGGTGCTGGAAAGGAGTGTTCGGCCGATTGTCGAACCTCAGATTGAGGAACAACAATGCGGAGGAATATTTTTTCTTGGAATAAGATTATAACATCAAAAATGTGGAAAAAGTGCCATTCTAACAACATCCACGGATGACCATGTACCAATAACGCTACCATGCCTGACTACATATAGGCCCAGGCAAAAACGCCAACATGACATTTTTCATTTTTATGTTAGCGGACTAGGCGTAATATGTCTGGGAAATATGCCGCATTTAACTCTCCGCATGTGGGCATGTCGGCTATTTTGGTATAGCCTTTGCAAAAGATACAAGTTTTGAATATAGAGAGCATTATCCTATGAATTAGTCTAATACATCAAAAAGTTTTCTAAGTATAATAGGGTTAGGGCCCTAACCCTAGGGCTATAATAAACGGATTTGATTAAAATAAATGTTTTTCTATGCATCGAACTAAGACTATGTTCACTCATGAGTGGGTTCCTGATAGAAAGTTTACAGTCCATTCATTGCGAGTAGGCTGCTATCTAATTGACCTTTGAAAAAAGAAAGCACACACAGCCCAATTAAGAGAAATTATGAAAATACTTTTTCAATGTGTTGAACCAACTGAACATTTCTCTTCCCCGCTAGGATTACTACTGTATCATGGCTACAACTTTCTGTAGCCTACTCTTGTTAGTATTTATACATTTCTTCTTGACACTGCATGAATGGAATATGGCCCATAACATCACAGCTGCCCACTTGGAGGCGAGCCCATCTTATTTTGGACCAACAGAGCAGGCCCATCTTGAGCGTGGCTCGGTACGACTTAAATTGGTAATGGATCCGCAAATTAGCACAGCATGGCTCGCTGCAGCCAAATGAGCCAGCAGAAAAGCCCCAAAAGTACTCCTGAAGTTACCTCGTTAAGTACAGGTACGCAGTATAGGCCTCATGTGGGCCTGTAAAACACACCTGTTCTGTTCCTGAAGAGCCTTAAATGCTGTCATGTAATCAACCTCTCTGAGAAACTGGCAGAGAACAGCAACCTAAAATATATATAAATAAAATGCATAATTAATTAATTGCATACACAATGAATCAGCATGCAGACATTCTCTCATTCCCACATGGTGTAACGTTTTGTAGACTGAAAAACCAGGCTACAAACAGGGAGGAGTTTGGCTGTGCGTTGAATAGTTAATTGGAAAACAAAGAAACAATGTTAGCATAATTCAGTTTTCAATTTCAGAATGAAACGTACTTTTACGGTGAAGTGATCAGGTAATTTACAGGGTTTTCTCTACTGGTATTTTAAAGCGATTATAATGTACAGTGCATCCGGATATTATTCACAGCGGTTCACCTTTTCCACATTTAGTTGTTAAAGCCTTATTCCAAAATGTATTAAAATATGTTCTACACACATAATGGCAAAGTAAAAACAGTTTGAGTTTTGCAAATGTGTAATAAATAAAAATAATCACATGTACATAATGTAATCACAGTCTTTGCCATGACGCTCAGAATGGAGCTCCAGCACATCCTGTTTCTACTGATTATCCTTGAGATGTTTGGAGTCCACCTGTGGCAAATTCAGTTGACTGGACATGACTTAGAAAGGCAAACACCTGTCTATATAAAGGTACCACAGTTGACTGTGCATGTCAGAGCACAAACCAAGCCATAAAGTCCAAGGAATTGCCTGTAGACCTCCGAGACAGGATTGCATCGAGGCACAAATATGGGGAAGGCTACAAAAATATTTCCGCAGCATTGAAGGTCCCAATGAGCATGGCCTCCATCATCTGTTAATTGAAGAAGTTTGGAACAACCTGGACTCTTCTTAGAGCTGGCTGCCCGGCCAAACTGAGCGATGAGGGGAGAAAGGCTTTAGACAGGGAGGTGACCAAGAACCCGATGGTCACTCCGACAGAGCTCCAGCGGAGAGAGGAGCTCTCTCCGTGGAGAGAGGGGAACCTTCCAGAAGGACAACCATTTCTGCAACACTCCACTAATCAGGCCTATATGGTAGAGTGGCCAGACGGAAGTCACTCCAAAAGTCACACCAAAAGGCACAGGACAGCCCACCCTAGAGTTTGCCAAAAGGCACTTGAAGGACTCTTACCATGAGACACAAAATTAAATGGTCTGATTAAACAAAGATTTAACTTTTTGGCCTGAATGCCACGTGTCATGTCTGTAGGAAACCAGGCACCGCTCATCACCTGGGGCCTCATTTATTTATGTTGCGTACGCACAAAATGGGGCTGGAAACGTGTGTACGCCACTTTGCACGCAAAGGTTGTGATTTGTAAAAAACAAACTTGAGAGATTGTGGTCCGCCACGCACATTCTGACCCATGCGTATTCACAATAATTTTACTGAACTACAACTCCAATGGCAGAAGAAAGAAACTTGAGATGTTTTGAAATTAATAACATTTTGAAAATTAATTTGAAATATAAAATACACGTATGGCAGGGACGTCACCAGACTTAAACTATGAATTTGAAATATTTATAATTTAGGAACCTAATATTTTCATTATCAATCTAAAGTGTGTTTTGTAGCCCTCATTATTTAAGACATTTATTTTATTAAATACATTGTAAAGCAGACATTTCTGCTTGTTTTATTTAGCATGTTGCCATCTAGGAGGTAGGCTAGTGGTATGGCACTAGTGAGGTGACTAAGAAAAATTTAAGAAATTGTGGGCTACAATGCAATGTGACAATAGATATTTGACTTAAAGCTATAGTGATTGCACTGTCAATTCACTATAGGCTATATCTAATTTGTCTGCTGGCTGATCTTTGTGCTGGATAAAATCTGATGTTTGTAGCCTATAAACAGCCCTGTCTCTGTAACAAAGTGGTGCATATCACACCATACAACAATATCCCAGTCTTTGAAAAAATTTCTTAGATACCTTTAATTTACCTAGGCTATTGAATGGCACACCAAAACAATAGCCCTCCCTAGTTTCCTGAGCAGGAGCCGTCACTGGACAAGATGCTCATTCAGGTGCACTAGATTTCGAGTAGAGTTGTGATTTACAAAGGAAAACTGGCGTTGGATGTTAAATATATCAGAATATTTTTGTGCACACACACTGTTTTTTGTAGTGTGAATTCTACGCAGTTTTATAGAAGACCCCTGGCCAATACCATCCCTACAGTGAAGCATGGTGGTGGCAGCATCATGCTGTGGGGATGTTTTTCAGTGGCAGGAACTGAGAGACTAGTTAGGATCTAGGAAAAGATGAATGCAGCAATGTACAGAGACCCCATCCAACCTAATGGAGCTTGAGAGGTCCTGCAAAGAGGAATCGGAGAAACTGCCCAAATGTAGGTGTGCCAAGCTTGTACCATCATACTCAAAAAGACTTAAGGCTGTAATTGCTGCCAAAGGTGCTTCAACAAAGTATTGAGAAAAGGCTGTGAATACTTGTATGTACCAACATTTCACTTTGTAATTATGGTGTATTGCGTGTAGACTTTAAAGGAAGAACAGTTTAATCTATTTTGAAATAAGGCTGTCTGGAACAGAATGGAAAAAGTGAAGCGCTGTGAATACTTTCCAAATGCACTGAACCAACTTACAAAAGTTGAAATTAGACAATTCTGTCTATTTTGGGTAGCCTATATCTGGATACAGGTCTTTCAGCAAGCCATTTTGATTTTGCAGGGCATTTCACAAAAAGGCCTTTTTGACTTGAGCAATGCCCATTAAACACAGCCAACATATTTTAAAATAGTCTAAGATCATTGCAAACATTTTCAATTAAACGTGTTCAGTGAAAATTGTTCACTGAACATAGCAAACATCCAGTCCACTGAGCACACTCAATATCAGCAATGACACTGAAACAACTAGACCTGTGTGTGGCAGTTCATCATGGAACAGCATTTAATCATCCTCTTCAGCACCTGGGGAGAAAAGCATAATAATGTCAGCCAATCAAATCGGTTATTAAGACTCCATAGGCTCTTAAATGTTGCCCTACATGATTACATGACTCGTGCATACCTTACTACTGATAAGCAAGTAATGAACATTAGTATCAGTGCTGCTATTATAGCTAAATCTACAGCATATGTCAACTAAGCAGGAAATGCAGGAAAAGATCTCCACTACCTGGTCAGTATAGACATCAGGAGGTACTGCCTTAGTGAAGAAATCTGAGCACACTGTCCCACCTTGCAGGTAGAAATGCAGTGCAGCAGAATACTGGTTGGTTACTGGAAATTAGAAAGCAAATCAAAATGAATATCCAATGTTTTCAAAGAAAACTCCTAGCCTGGTAAAACCCTTGAAGCCTCCATTCAAAACCTTGAGACCAGAACAGAGATCCACTGGCAGAGTTCAGTTTGTGGAGACAGCACCCCTGACGCAATAGTTTGAGAACCAGAGTCCTCTCTTCTTACCAAAATAGATGTCGGCTTGCGTGATGAGCCAGGACTGGTTGTTGGAGTTCAGGGTGAGTGCGTAGGAGACCAGCTCTTTGACCGTCACGGCTACAGCCTCTACGTCTACTGCCTGTAAGCTGGATAAACAAACCATTTCAATTTCAATGGTTCATCCAATCAACTGCCAAGTATTATATACTATTTGTAGAGCTCCAACTAAAACAAAACTTGGATAATAAAACATTACTAGCACGCCATGAATCCTTACTTGGCAAGGGACGATGGCCAGATAGTGAGGTGTTCTGCTGTCACTTCATTGACTATATCGTCCTTGAAAAGAAATATTGGGTTAGAGTGAGTTTCTCTAAACTAAAACTAGCACAGCAGAGGAGGCATATAACAGCAAGTAATGCAGCACTAAACACAATTCTACCATACAATGGATTTATAGTTCTGATAAATACTTAACAGTAATATAATGTGATCTTTGTAGTGCAACATTACAGTAACCAGCTCTCCAATGACTGATATCATGCTGATGTCAGGACTGCACTACGCAGCATACTAGGATGGGAACAGCTGTGCAATGCATTATGGGAGACCTACCCGTACAATGCTGTGGAGCCGCACAAACAGAGAGATGAGCGTGGTCAGAACCAACGGCTCCTGAGAGGAAGTCACATAGTAAACATTACTTCCCTCCACTTCAAAAGGACATTTTCATTAACATATGTAGCATAAGCAATCATACCACAAGCCTAATTATTCTGTACTTACCGTCAGTTTCTTAACGAATGTGATGAATTTGCTCCTGAGGAGGTCAGCCAGAAAAGGAATCACTATTAATATTAGGATGAAATTATACCAATCTAATATGCTCCCTTTGTTTTAAAGGTATAGTAAGAAATTTACTCTTCACAGTCTGCTAGCTGCCCGCTCTCATGCTGAAAAATGTCAAGACCAGACCAGTGCGAGTCCCACACTGCACGACACGATAAAATGTGTAACTTGAAACGTGAAAACTATAGGCCCTTCTCAAATGTATCTTATGATCCACATTCCCATAAAAACAAAACTAATTAAAATTCCTATTAATTGTAGGACTGGGTGATTAATCAAATCAATGTTTATTAAAAACTTTGATTGTTAATTAACTATTTTTATAAAATGCTTGCCTTGTTAAAAAAAATTATGTTAAATAATGCCATCAATGCAACACTGCTGGATAAGAGCAAGAGAAGGGATTGAACATCAGGGCAGCTACAATAGATTAATGTAGCCTATGTGCGCTCATAGTCACTCTACTAGATTTAACTATGATTGTCTTCCACTAGATGCAACTGTCACACAAGGAGCACCAGCATCTCAGACCAAAACAAATGCACTAATGCACACATGAGCAGCCCAGCTATGAAAATTTGCTCAGATTATATCCACAACACACAAAGAAGTTGATCACATTCTCTGCTCAGGACGCAAATACTGTGATAGAAAATAGTTGCTTGCTGCTATATTCGGTTTTAAAATATCACAGCACCTTGAAACACCAGGCCTACTAGAATGTTTATTAGCACTTTTGCACTTGTCTCTCATTTCTGAGCCATGAAGGTTACTCTTCATATTCTGTAATGTGTTTGAGTTTAAGTGATTACGGGTGGTGTTATAAAATAGTTTTTCTGCAGTGTTCAAATCTTCTAAAATGTTATACATTAATGAGTGAAATAAGTATTGTATGAGTACATATATAAGTATAGTGGAACAGGTTCTGTACCTCTGTAAAATGCCCATGGTGGACTCTCTGTGTTTGATGAGGCCAACACGCCCGTCACTGCTCCTCTTGTGCTGGACGGAGGCGCTGCATATGTGCACCACCACGTCCCACAGCTCCTTGGCCGTACGCCGGCTCTCTTTAGGACCTGGAAGCTCCTTACACGTGGAGGCCAGCAGCTGACCAAGCTGGGGATGTAGGAGGCAGACATGGGCTGGACACAGATTCTGGAACCAGAGCCTCAAAGGCCCCAGAAAACACTACACAGCTGGTTTTCCATTATAAATATAACACAAAAAGTAAGGAATTTGTGGTTGGTATATTTTCTTTGTTGTAACAATGCTTCTTAGCAATACATTTTATACTATTGATAAGCCTCATCTGACAATGCAAAACAACTTTTTGACTCTTGATTGGTGTTGTTTGGTGGATTGGATGATAAAAGTATTAAGAAACGAGACATATTGGCTATTTAACAACTTATTAATTTAACAAACAGGAGTGTTAGTAGCGTGTGGAAGAACCATACACAGCCACAACAGCCTCCTCATGATGGTCACCAGCCTGGTCACACACTGCCGTGGGAAGGCATCCCATTCTTCAACCAGCATAAGTCAGCCAACGTGGTTGTGTTGATCACTCTGGCATGAACAGCTTGCGAAAGCTGTGTGAAGTGTTCACAAATGTCCTTACTTTTTGTGCTAGTTTAATTATCATGGTAATACATTATGATTATGACTGATACACAGAGGTTTCAAAAGTACACAGTAATTTCTTAAGTCAAAGTACAGATACGAATAAAAAAAAAAAACTGTAAAAGAAAGAGTTTACTTTAAAGTACTAATTCACCATTCATGTATTCTTAACACAGTGAGCACTATAGCAGTATATGTGGGCTAAACTGGAATATTTTTCCATTGCTTTTGCACAAACTGCATCCATCCATCTTCTCCCACTTATCCGGAGTCGGATCGCGGGGGCAGCAGCTCCAGCAAGGAACCCCAAACTTACCTTTCCCGAGCCACATCAGCAAGCTCTGACTGGAGGATCCCGAGACGTTCCCAGGCCAGTGTGGAGATATAATCTCTCCACCTGGTCCTGGGTCTTCCCCGAGGCCTCCTCCCAGCTGGACGTGCCTGGAAAACCTCCCAAGGGAGGCGCCCAGGGGGCATCCTTACTAGATGCATGTACCACCCTCAACTGGCTCCTTTCGATGAGAAGGAGCAGCGGCTCTACTGCGAGTTCCTCACGGATAGCTGAGCTTCTCACCCTATCGCTAAGGGAGACGCCAGCCACCCTTCTGAGAAAGTCCATTTCGGCCTCTTGTACCCGTGATCTTGTTCTTTCGGTCATGACCCACATAATACCGCTCCCGCTGCTCCGATTCTCCGGCCAATCTCCCGCTTCAATGTCCCCTCACTCGCGAACAAGACTCCAAGGTACTTGAACTCATTCACTTGGGGTAAGGACTCATTCCCTAACCGGAGTAGGCACTCCATCGGTTTCCTGCTGAGAACCATGGCCTCAGATTTTGCGGTACTAAGCCTCATCCCAGCCGCTTCACACTCAGCTGCGAACCGATCTAGTGAGTGCTGGAGGTCCAGACCGATGATGCCATCAGGACCACATCATCTGCAAAAAGCAGTGATAAGATCCCCAGGTCACCGAACCACAACCCCTCCCCACCACGGCTATGCCTCGTTATCCCGTCCATGAATATCACAAACAGGATTGATCATAAAGCGCAGCCCTGGTGGAGACCAACCCCCACCTGAAACGAGTCCGACTTACTGCAGAGAATCCGAACACAGCTCTTGCTTTGGACATACAGATGTCTGACCTTTAATGTGACACTCCTTTTGCATGGCGTCACGATGGGAGATGGGTGATTATGGCGATGTGCGATGTTTGGAGTTTTGGGTGTAGTTTCGTCAAATATCCGCAAGGCGGAGTCTACAAATTGCAAGCAGCGCTCGTCCACAATACAGTACCGCTAAATTATTTGTAATGTCGGATCTTTGATCTTTTAATCTAGTTCAGTATAAAGATCCTGTGTTTTTGTGCTTGTAATGATGTCATCAAAGAACCGGACATTGAAATATTTTGAGTCAGTGTGACCCTGTCACGTCAACAATTGACACTCTTCATTGTGTGGCCTACTACTAGATTAAGTTAAGAGTATACTAATTTATGGCTCATTAGGATAAGCATTGCACTTGTGATGTTGAGGATGTCTGTTTGAACCCTGGCTCAGTGGACTGATATATAGATAAACAGTTTATAGATATTCTGAACAGCTTACAAATTAACCTGTTACCAGGTATAGGGCCCGTGCACGCTATGTCAAGCACTTCAAGAATAATATAGAAAGTTTATTTTAAGAAGTGTCGCCATGTCATATTTTTGTAAAGCTATGGCTCTTATTATATTTATGAAAACCCTTTGGAGACATGTTCACAACAGCTGTTACAATCAACACTTGTCAGACCACCATCTTACATAACTAATTGTCAAAGCTTACCTCTGAAGCCATATAGTAATCCATGATTATCCAAATGCCAACAAAAAGAGTCCTGTTACAATGGTAAATGCCCAGATTTTCCAATAAAGCAAAAAGATTTAGTCCAAAATAAATTACTACATCAATAAACACCCACACACTACTGCTGCATCCTTTCTGACGTGTATAATATTCATGTTTCCTTCGCCATAATTCAAGTTTGCGTGTATATATCGCCAATAGCTTCACAACAAAATCGGCGCCCGATATTGACCTTTAGACTGACAATCGACCAAATAGCAGCTTCTATTTCGTGACACCAGTCTGCTTTTCCCAATGAGCTTTGAAGTGGAAAGGAGAGACCTCCCTTCGTACTTGTACAGAACAGGCTACTTTCAACCAATCACTCTGATGACCGCATCATCGTGTAGCCAATGAAACTTCAAACACAT
This sequence comes from Amblyopsis rosae, assembly GCA_025399935.1. NCBI lineage: Eukaryota > Metazoa > Chordata > Actinopteri > Percopsiformes > Amblyopsidae > Amblyopsis > Amblyopsis rosae. The sequence continues at coordinate 9,139 of JAODTR010003585.1, forward strand.
GGGTATACAACTTCAATAGCCAGGTTTAGGTCTGTAGGAACGAAGCTTGTGCGTACACACTTCACTTTTTGCTATTCGCCGTGCGCCCGTGCGTAAAAGAGCCGAGTTTGAGTTCAATAATTTTTGTGGAAATAGAAAAAACAATGTCAAAACAGACAGGAAAAAGAAAATATACACTACAAGGGGGTGGAAGAGTGTGGAAGACGCGAAAGTGACAAGTCTGAGGACGAATCCAATCCCGTATCAGACGAAGACACCGAAATATATTCAGATCATAACTCTGAGGCAGAGGCTATGTTTATGGAGGGAGGAGACATTACTCTTGGCAAGTAAGTACTTTGTATTATAACCTGTATATCAGGGAGGTGTTTGTGAAGGTTCACTAAACTTTTGTTTCACTCGAGGGGTCGAGTTTTGTGAATTACTTTTATTTCTTTATATTCACATGATAGGCAATCGTCTGATTCTGACAAGGATTGGGAACCAGAAACGTATTACCCAGTCAGCAAGCGTTCGCATAGAGTGGACCAACAAGACAGTAACTCCTTAGATGAGGCCCATCCCCCTACTCCGCAGAGATTCTCTGCCAGCAGGAGACCAAGAGGCAGAGGACATGGGAGGGGGAGGGAGAGAGGAAGAGGCAATCCAGCGCTGAAGTAAAGTGATGAGCCATACATAACGCCACCACAGCCCACCTTCACACCAGGACCCAGACGAATCATATGCCCAGCTAAATACACAGCCCTGCAGATTTTCTGTTTTTATTCTGTTTTACAAACCATAATTCAAAACAATGAGTTTGGGTCAACTCACCACTCGCCACCCTCAAACCCAACCCAATCTCATGAGATCGATGTCAAATGGTGACGTTTACGCAAAAGGGTTATACGTCACAATAAGACAAATACACATTTCGTCAATATTCTGACGTATCACAATTTTGTCAAAAGTTTGACGATTTTCTAGCTAAAACTGTAAATGGCGATGAATAATTGTAAGAGTAGGCCTATATATTTTCATTTTAATAGTGACTAAACTCTATGGTTGAAGACTTAGACATTTTTGAAAATGTCCCCAAATGGGCATTCTCCCAATGTAATTGCACTTTCCATTGGGTTGGTGGGTGTAGTGGTGTCATCGAGAGCTGGAAAAATTTCCCGATACAGGAGCAGGCACTATTGCGATCAGGATTGCCAAAATGGGTCCCGAAATGGGTGGTCTCTAAAACGACTCGCAACGGCCAAAGGGGTGTTCCAACAGCTACTGCAGGTGGTCCCGAGAGATTTTGGGGGCCGTAAAGTTGAAATTGAAATTTTATTTTTAGGACCCCCAAATTTTGTTACCAAAATGGGGAGCTTTTCAGTCAAGACCAAATTCAGGCTCTTTGCATTGCGGGCACTTGGCGAAGGATTAGCAACCTTTGATCGTGAGACAGTTGACCCGGGAAGGTGGTAGAGATCGAGAAGCCGGGCACATCACCTGTTTTCCCAGCCCCGCTTTACGCAAAATAGGAACCAACTAAGCTGTCATAATTGAGGAGTAAGAGATAGATCCTCCCTGTTTTACATTGGGACTCTTGCCCAATTCAGGTCCCTTGTATTGCGAGCCCAACATTTTTCCATGACTCATCTTTGATTGCCATTTCGCCCCTGAAGATGATAGAGAGAAGGGGGGCAGGTCCCCTTGTTCACCCAAGCAAGCTCTACAAGAAATAGGAACCAACCTAGATGTCAGATTTTAGGAGTGGGAGAGACCCCTGAAATACCAGTTGCATAATCCGGGAAATTTTAATTGAAATGGCATTTTATTCAACTTCCATCTGTCCAGCGTCCCGACGACAGGGTGAGGTCAGATAGAGTAGAGGTGTGCCGGGGAAAGGAATAAGACCACTGTCCGTCAGTTACAACTCCGTAGTCACTAGCAGGTCTTATATCTGAAGTCACATGGCTCTGTAACATTCGTAGGCAGAGCTGTGTCCAAAAGACTATTTGCCCAAATCAGGGGATTTAAGACAACTCAGTGCCATTGGAAATAGGTAACCCTGGATTTTTTACATTTTAAAGCATTTTTTAGTTTCTAGCCTGAGATATGCCTCAATAGAACTTTGCCAAATTTAGGTGCACCGGCCCAATGTAGTGGACCTGAATTGGGCAACCCATTTCAGGTCACATACATTAGGGCAGTGCACCTGAATTGGGCAAAGTGATTTCCTTCAATATCTTAGGGAAAATTTTATTTTACATAGTTGAATTTATTTATATAGCCCTTAATCACATTGCAGTCTCAAAGGGCTTTACAGCCTATATTTCACATGGAAATACATGGGCCCAAAAAGAACATAGCCTAATTATCCCCTCTCCTCTCTCCCCCCCTCCCTCCGTCTGCGCCCTCATTTATAATGAGTCCGAATGTGGACGAATATTTCTTTATATCAATTTAGAATTTCGTCACCACTAACACGAAAATATATTGGGTAGAAAAATGTCTGCCTTGTGACAAATTTATAATGCGTCAGAATATAGACAAATATTTGTGTAGTCTACACCATTGGGACTACATTGGGCCACAAAATTTCGTCACCATTGAAACAAATATATATATTGGGTAGAATTGGGTAATTATGTTATTTATGTTAATATTGAGATTAATTTGTTTTTCGTCATTATTAGACATTTACCTATTTTGCACAAACGTTCATATTTGACGACTATCAATGAGACCATGTTTGGGCGGAGGGGAAAGCTGTACAGTTTTGTGTTGGCTGACTAGAAATGGGTATACATGGGACTTCTTTGTAAATGAGGGAAAGCTCCAGGGAATCAGTGACAAGGGGCTCTGTTATGAGTCTGTGATGGAGCTGATGAACAGACGGTTGCTGGGCATCGGTTACAAGCTGTTTGTGGTTTCTACATGAGCCCCACCATTTTCTGTGACCTGCTTCATAAGAGGATCTGGGCATGTGGAACCATCCGAAAAAAATAGGATTTCCAAAAACTAAAACAAAAAGCCTGGACTCAAAATATCCACGTGGCAGCATTAGCTGGACTCCTTCCTCTTTGTCCAGTGGCGAGACACGAGGGATGTCTTTGTGTTCCACACTGCACATGGCCCATGCAGATGACAGTGCGAAGGACTGTCAAAGGTGAAGATGGTACGTACAATATATTCAACAATTATTTATGCCCTTTGAAATATGAACTCAGCAAAAAAAGAAAGTTTTTTACTTTAAAAACTGTAAATATTTGTAAGAACACTTAAAGAGTCAACACCATAATACAAACTAAAAATATTTCACAGACATGTGACTAACAGAAATATAATAATGTGTCCCTGAATGAAGTGAGGCACAAAATCAAAAGTACCAGTCAGTATCTGGTGTGGCTACCAGCTGCATGAAGTACTGCAGTGCATCTCCTTATGGACTGCACCAGATTTGTCAGTTCTTGCTGTGAGATGTACCCCACTCTTCCACCAAGGCACTTGCAAGTTCCCGGACATTTCTGGGGGGAATGGCCCTAGCCCTCACCCTCCGA
>JAODTR010003586.1:0-12671 GCA_025399935.1 Amblyopsis rosae
GGGAGGGGGAGGGGGGGAGAGAGAGCTGCAACAGCTTGGTCTAATGTGCTTCAATTAATTAGATTGATTTTATAAAGTCTGACAAAACACACACACACACACACACGGGAAAAACAGTTAATTACAAACTTCTCCAAACAGAAATATGTAAAGTGTGAGCTAGTGCACACACACACACCTGGGCACACACACACACACACACACAATCCTCTAGTGTTTTCTAAATTGTGTAATACCAGACATTTACAGTACGTTTACGGCATTTGGCAGACGTTTTTATCCAAAGCGACTGGTTGGACTGGTCATACACCAGCAATTATAAGCAAACAATATTCTAAATAGAACAAATGCAGCATAATGTCATTATACCTATTACCATGTAATCAACCATATAAAACGCAATAGGTAATGGCCTAGCTAATAAAGTGCTTACATTTTTTTTAATAGAGCGATAAGAGCATGAGAAGTTAAAAAGGGGATTCAAAGATGACACTCTTAGATAGGAGAGAGTACTAAGAGGTGGCGAGGTCGCTGGTCAAGTGTTTCCGCAGTTCTGACTGTTGCTGAAATCTCATTCCACCACTGTGGTACCAAGACGGAGAAAAGGCGAGACTTTGATGAGCGAGTCTTGAGAACTTGTAATCGTGGCATTTCCAGCTGACCAGCCAAGGTGGTAAAACGAAGTTCTCTTTTTGGGGCCTGGAACTGGACCATTGCTTGGAGATAGCTTGGGGCCGTTCTATGTACTACCTGGTAGGCTAGCACAAGTGCCTTGAATTGGATGCGAGCTGCAATGGGGAGCCTGTGAAGTTCTCGGAAGAGGGGGGGTTACATGGGAGAACATGGATTGGTTGAATACCAGTCGTGCTGCGGCATTTTGAACATGCTATAAGGGTCCGGTAGAGCACGTGGGTAGTCTAGTTAGCAGCGAGTTGCAGTAGTCCAGGCGGGAGATCACTAGGAGGAGGAGGATGGACCAGGAGTGGTGTTGCTTCCCTTGTGAGGAACGGCCTTATCCTTCTGATGTTGTAAAGTGAGACTGCATGCACGAGTGGTGATGTTTGCTGCACATGATACTTGATTGTGTAGGATGACTCAGAGACTCCTTACAATAGGGGAGGAGGATACTGTGGTGTTCTCAAGGGTGATGGACAGGTCTACTTGAGGACTGTCTTTTGCCTGGAGGTGGAGTAGCTCGGTTTTGTCGACGTTGAGTTTGAGGTGATGTGTAGACATCCAGACGCTGATATACAGACCATACACACTTCCAGTTTGACTTACAGTCAAACATTTTCATGACCAACGCATTTTCATATAATGAACAATTATGAAATGGCATGACTGACTGGTGATAAAAACATGAACAATACTGTAGACACAATAAGAAGAGACACCCAACTGTTTTCAGTCAAGTGCTTGTTCTGTGTATGAATCAAAGAGCAAACATTACCGAAGAGCTGTGTACTGTAACTACATCATTTTCTCTCTTCTTTATATCTTCAGGGTACATCACATAGAGGCTCCCTGCTACACAGTTACAGTGTCAGCCTATTTTAGCGGCTTCTAACAATACACAATCTATTTAATAACAAAATAAAAGATTTGCCGGGGTATGAGAAGCATGATACGCTGGGCTTAGCCATTTACAACATGGGATAACTTCCAAATTATCCAGATATTCCCAGTGTGTATGTCTGTGTTGCAATGGTTTCACACTCTGGCATCTCACGCATCTTAAAAGGCAGTGGTTTTCACATATTGCCTTGTTAAGAAGAAGGCAATGTTAAATGGACGCTGTAACGGACAGACTGTTCCATTACAATGCTTCTGGAAGTTTCCACAATGCTCCTGAGGAATCTAACAGTTCAGTCTTGTTGATGCCAAACCAACTGTGGTGATGTTATCGTCTTCCCTGGTAGCCCACTAATGGTACTTCCACAAATCCTACACGCACACATGCACGCACATGCAACCACATGTACACACAACACCCACACATACACAGACACAGACACTTGTTTAGAGAGTTGTACCAGGTCTCTTAAGATGTCCTTTAATTGAAACTCACTCTGGTGTTAATAACCCAAACCCCTGAGGGCAGGGGTTATAGTGGCAAAAACACTGTGTTACCATGACAATACTGAGCTCTATTGTTATGAAAGTAAGTGTAAGTGTTTTACAGTAAGTGGTAGTGTTTTTACACTGTTCTGACTAGTTTCTAGCTCGTTGTTGTTTGTTAAATGTAAACTGTCAAGCAGTGCTGCTGCTTAGAACCTGAAGATACTCTTTTAAGCTGATTTGATGTGATTTCATTTCACAGGGCCCCTGCAGATATTCTGTGATTGCACTATCCTGTCCTATTTTCCATTCATATGCTGTCGGGATGAGTCACATATAGAACATAACTGCTCACAGATCCTCCAGTCTCCTGGGCCAGGTCTTATTTACAGCGGAAAAGTCACTACAGCACTGATGGGACTAGCGCTCGACGAGTTCATCAATGGAAATAATTAGGCTGGTAATGCCATGGGGTCACCTGCTGTCGTCACCGTGACATGGCATCACAATTCAACACATGCCTAGGTTTGATTGGCATCGCCAGTGTTGTTATTATTGCCATTAGGAGCCATTATCGTTAAAAACACAGAAGAGCAGACAAGGGCTAATGCAAATACGCACACACCCACACAGATAAACACACAGAGCCAAATCATAAGATGTGCATGGGATGCACTCGAAGAAGGAAATGATATTCAATTTCCATAGAGATGAGATGAGATGAGATGACTAGGCTGATTCTAAGATAATGCATGCAGATTGAAACGATGTCGGTTCCATTTGAACCAACATCTCAAACACCTGCGCATCAACCCCCACATGGGCCCCGTCGACGGCCAAGGCACAAAACATAATTTCAATATTTCAATATTCAAATCCCTTAATAAAACCAACGTGGAGGCAAACTGATAATATCATATATATTTCTCTCTCCTTCGCTTTTTTATCTGGTGGGGTGGAGAGCGGGGAGTGGGGGGGGGGGGTCTGAGAGCATAGACAGACCAGGGGGAGAAAGAAAAGTCATCTGCTTTAAGTGATCCTCTTAAATTACGTCATTTGTTATCTGGTGGGTTGATAAATTAGCATATCGTACTCCACAGTAGGGACGTTTTCTCATTAGCCGTGGTCTAGAAAGGCTTCTCTTCATAATGGTCTTCTCTTTACACCAGGGTCTGATACCCCCGGACTAGTTCTATGGTTTTGTAGGGCTTGGTTGAGATGGTCTTCAAACACTATTTTATTTGATCTACTGTAACGGGGGAGCGGGCAAGGCAGGAACCAGGCGCAGGGTTTGGCGTAGATAATAGGTATTTAATAAAGACAGCTCGCAAACACACACCATACATGAAACAGTAACCGACAAGGAAACAAACAGAAACCCCATCCTAAATACTAAAGCAAAACCCCCAGGTGCAAACAATACACAATCGGTGAAAACACCCGTGAGACAAGGAGCTCTGGGGAAGTGCACGTCTGGAAACTGAGGGCGGGAGCACGCAGGCCCCGGTAACGGTGGGGGGGGGGGGTGAGCCGCCCATCGGCGGCGCGGCTCAGACCGTTACACCTACCCTGTTCTACCTTACTTAACTTGTAGTTTATGTATGTGTATATATAAAGTATATATATGACAATAAATATCTCTTGAACTCTGTTTTTTGTATGACATAACATAAAGCATACATGTATTTCAATATATAACATGGTTGCACATATTGAATAAATGTGATATAATGCAATATTCATCATGAAAACTGCAATATCGATATTCATTTAGACATTTAAAACACAACGTTATGGGGAAATGCATCAAAATAAATCCATAACATTAAAACAAGTTTTCTTAACTTACATGTGTTTATTTCAACATATTGGACTGGTACAACACCAATAATTCTAAGCTATCCAGGATGCATTATTTTTGGCCACTAATGTTTCCTCTTTGATCTCCAATGAGTTGTTGTTTCCCTAAGCCACACACCTTACTTTTCTGTCTAAATCAAACAGCCACAAAGCCAACAGACGTATCTTTCCACATAACAAGATATTGTGCAACGTGGTATTGAATCAATATATTGTGCACCCCTAAAATATAAACGCAATAAATGTCAGTGAAAAATCTCTGCATATTTAACTAAGTATTATTACCGGTATTACAGTAATACTGGTTTTCCACAATACAGGTTGTGGACGGCCGCTGAATGAATGGAGCATTATCAGGATTCTAACGAGCCATTCATTTGAGTCAGGTGTGTTGGAGCAGGGAACATGCAGGGCAGTGGTCCTCCAGGACCGGAATTTGGGAACACTGATTTAAACACTTAAAGGCATATGGTGTTTCTGAGAGTGGAGTGGATCTCCCTCTTTCCCTACTGTATGTCTGTGGATTTGTGTTTCTTAGGTATGCATTCATATGTTTTAATTGCTCAAGCATTCATACATTACAATGCATTTGTAGGCACGCCTCTTCAAAACACCAGTCAAGTAGAATAAAGTTGAACATTTTGAAGGCAGTCCTGAATATTGTTGGTATTGTGTTTTGCTACAGTAGCTAAGACCAACAAGACTTATGTCACTATAATGTACATGCTTACATATGGCTATGATTAGTTTGAAATCGAGCTGCTCTCATTTTGTGGCTTAGTTTTGACATTTGCAGTTGATCTAATAGACCAAAATCAATACAATTTCAAATTAGCAGAGGGAGTCTAACTTTACAAAAAAAGCATTCCAGCCTGCTTTACATTTTCTGGCAGAAATCTCTAGGATGGAAAAGGATAGCCTGAGCTTTTTGAATTACTGAACAGATTAAAATAATAACATTGGGCTGTGGCCATGTTTAACTTGGCCAATAGTGTCTGCAGCTCTGGTTTAGCAGCACATATTTCTATTTACAAAGCACTTTATATTATGTGCATTTTTGCAGATTGATTTAGACTCCCCGCAGAGCAGGGCAGGAAGTAACCAGTGTTTCACGAGCATCTTAGTCAGCTAAGGGTAAACTGTTGTGTCAGCTGTCACCTCCATATTTAGACCATCTGGCCTGGACGGAAAGCACTGAGGCTCGAAATGACATTTGAAAACATCAATCAAGCAAACAACTGGTTCAATGCTTGCAAATCCTTAGAAGCTATACCAGAGCTTACATCTGCAGTGATCAATTCACTTATTAATGAGCTAATCAACAATAAATTCACTTGGCCGGTGCTATTGTTTCTAACTACTGTATTGTCAGCAAATATCCCGCATTTCACAATCTTACCATTCTCTGTGTGCGTGTGGAAAAAAGAATCTGCTACTTCTACACAGCCCTGGCTCCATAAATAGGAACACAAACAATGTGGCGAACACCGCTTGTATCAACAAAGCCGTTGTAGCACTACGCTTTGTTTCACAATGCATTTCTATGTGTGAAGTGGAGCTACGGAGGACCACGGAGCGATACTGTTTTGATTTGAGCAGTTAGCAAGAATGACTGACCCTGCCTTTTAATTTCCCTTGTAAGGTGTCCGTAATGTTATTACATTACCTTAAGTTAGGTCAGGGGTCTTCAACCTTCACTATCAAAAGAGCCATTTGTGCCCAAAACATTTTAATATTTATCTGTCTGGATATATAAGTTAGCCTATCAACATTAGACCTAAATGATCATTAATTCCCATCTTCCGATGGCTTAGGAGTGTTTTTGAACTGCGGGGACAGTGAAATGTTAGGGGGCATGCTCACCTGCAAAGATATATTTTTTAAAAAAGCACTTAAATTCCAACTTCTGGTGATTTGAAAACAGAATATACTAGCCTATGCCCAACTACCCAAGCACTCACAATTTTGAATGGACTATATCCATTTGGAACCTGGTGAAATCAGTGGACACCGGCTGTCAATATAAAATATAATTTGAGACAAAACCTACATTAAGTTCTAAATGATGTTTGTCAAAGCCACAGGGAGCCACTGTAGAGGGGCTCAAGAGCCACATGTGGCTCAGGAGTCCCAGGTTGCAGATCAGTGGGTTAGGTAAATGGAAAAGGGAAAATACCTCTGGTCTTACCTGTGTATGATGCGCTTACTGCGGAGGTAGCCAAGGGCCAGAGCCAGTTCACAAACATAGAGCTTCACTGTGCTCTCTGAGAAGTGGACGTTTTGTTGGAGGTGATAGCGAAGGTCTCCTCCCAGAAGCAGATCTACGACCATGAACATGTCTTCTTCATCCTGGAAAGAGTACCTACAAAATAGGTGAAATGAATACAGAGAAGGCTGGTTTTCGAATAACCTAAAACAGTTGAATAATTTACTGATATTGATGGTTACATATAGCCTTATATTACATTTTCAAAAGTAACAGGTTAATGTTTTTTCCATCCAGTGCTAAATGAAAGTTACAATAACAAAATGCATGTTTCCTTCAGATAAATCAACAGCATGAGTCAATGTGCTGAAAGCATAGCAAGTTAAAAGTGTTCATTGCATTTGCCCAGTGATCTGAAAAAGAAGCCCAGGTAACATCTCTGAGAGTGGACGCTCACAGAACAATTTAACACCTAATGCTTGTGAGAACCACGGCATGAATTCTAAGAAAATGTTCTGTTCAAATGGCTGGGAGTGGCTGGGAGCTACAACATGCAAAAAATAGTAATAGCGGAAGCATATTGTGTGTACATTCAGTTTGTGCACGGTGTACATTTTATGACATCATCAGACCTCAGCAGCAGTTCTCAGACATCAGACAACATGGCAACATTCCTCAGACTAACAGCTAAGTTCCGGATCTGTCACCGGACAAAAACCAATCAGCCATGTATGTGAAAGGCATCAAACCAAACATTGCCGAACAACGTTTTGTTACAGTCCGTTTGGTCTGATGCCTTATGGTCTGAAACTTTATTTTAAATGAATCTACATTATTCAACAAAGTTAGCCTTTAACAACCATGAAAGTGTAACTGCACCCACAATGTTTTGTTAGCTGTAAACTAAATATAGTCCTCTTGACCCCTCCCCTCACTCAGCTCCATGCGACAACGTTTAAAGCTTTTAAAGATGTGCAGTGGGTGGAGTCAGGCTCAGAGCTGGGGTGCAGTTACACATCCCCATATTAATTCTGATGTTTCCTTCTATTGGCTTTCTTATAATTTCAATATTGTAATTTGTGGAGTAATAATATCTAAATATATTGTAAAATGTAAACATAATCAGCAAATACTAGTGTTAAACAAGGCATTCATCGCTGTTTCATGCTAATAAACAAATAGAAAACAATTATGCACCATACATTATTTGTGTAAATAAAATAGCATATTATATTGTTGTCTCTTGCACGTAAAATGTCTTTACTTTTTAAATAACATTTTCACAAAATCATTGCCTTTGCATTTAGAGCATACTGTACTGTCATAGGCTATCAATATTGGTAAATAAAGAAATGTTGGCAAACTGTGCTGGCTTCTACAGTCAATCCGACCCTGTTCTAATTCTATTTCCTACCAACACAATACAGAACAATACTACCAGTCTGACAACTATCATTTTATTACAGCAGCCTATTAGCCCTTCAGATATACTCCACAACACTATGTAGTTTATATTTTGATTTGCGTGGCAAAATTCCCACACTGTGTGTGCCTGTGTCTTGAGAAAGGTAGGACTTTATCATGTGATTAAACAACAGGTCAATACAATGCATCTTGGTTGTCATTTATTAGGTGTTTGTGTGTCTGTGTGTGTGCGTGCACATACTGTAAGACTTGTGTGTGTCAGTGATGGGTAAACTACAGCCATCCCTCTATGAATACATCAGCCCAACAGCCGGCCTATCAACATGCAGGCTGTTGCCCTCCCATTTGAGAAGCCACAGCACAAATCGTCATTGATTTTACATGTCCCAATGGGGCCAGGCATTCTCAACCTTGAACTAATTACAGCGAAAAGCCAAGTAAGTACAAAAAAAATACACAAAATGAATATTTCATGTGAGCCAAACAATATGTGCCTTCCCTTAAGCACTGCTCTCTGAACTACAGTGTGAAAAACATGATGCAGGCAATCATGTACATGTGCAACTTCACAACTTTAATAAAGATAGAGATATTCAAGACACTATCCTTTTGATATTTGTGTTGTGACTTTATATGTATTGTGTATTTATGTATGCATATGTATGTATGTATGTATGTATGTATGTATGTATGTATGTATGTATGTATGTATGAAAGCCTATATAGAGATAGGGTAACTGATTATGTTTTAAAAACATTAAATGTTTTGTTTATTTTTTTGTTTATTATTATGATACAGAAACTACATCCCTGTCACTGTACTATCCAGTGCAGATGTTTGCAGCACAAAACACTACTGCTTTTGGTCTCACTAAGGCCTGGCTGGAATTATAACATCGTAAGATATACCGTACCGAAAACAGGTGCATAAATAGATTTACATAAAGCTTTGGTTGGTCCCTTTATTACAGTATTCTGTGCATGAGTACATCTAGTTGGCTAACACCACACACTTAGCAAACACAGCATAGTTTTGTGCAGACGTTGACGTTCTCAGGACCCTTCTCCGGTTAGCTGGAGGGGCTTTTCTGCACAGGATGAGCACACGGATTGATTGAGCTGACTCCATCTTGTCTGCTGGGAGCTCAGATGATGCTGAGACCATTTGACAGCTAACTGCCTGCAGCTTCAGCGCATAGGGAAACTTTAGTGAAGTGCCATCAAGTAAATACACTCGCACACTCACGCACACATGCACGAGCTGACTTAACACAGAAGGAGATGACCATGCAGGTCTGTGTGCGTATACAAAGTATGTGCGTACTGTACGTGTAACTGCCTGACATTGTCAGTTTCATCTTTAGTTTGGTACTTTGCTGACTTTGGTTCCTACCCGATGTAGTGCTGGAGGCGTAAATTATTATGCATTAGTGTTCTGCACGTAGAACGAAAGGCAGACTGCAGACGATAACTTAATAAGCAAGCAGTTGTGGATAAAGGATTAGCAAGTTTTAGCTCCTCTAAGTAATAAGCAGCCTATGAGGTATGTTATGTCGGTTTTATGTGCTGACTGTGTAAATTCTGTATGCTAAATATTTTATGTATTGTTTGACTGTAACGTGAGCTGAAGCAACGGAGACACACATACTTGTATTTATTTCTTATTTAATTTATTTTCTCTTTCAACCCAGTTCTCACAGGGTTATTCAAAGGTTACTCAACAACTGGAGAAATTAAAGCGGGTATTTTATTGTCGTGCGTCGTTTCTACCGTGAAGGGACATACAGTACGCGTCTGTATTATTTTGTAATTTGCGCTGGCACAGTCTGAGATCTACGAGGCATTACTGAAACATGTTAGATATTGTGAGAGTATATGCATAATTTTGTCAAATGCAGCCAATATCTCCTCACCCTATGCTAGCTCTCCATTCGGTGTGTAGGCTGTAAAATAATCTGGTGTTCCTACACAGCCCTACAAAAGCAAACTCTCTTAGCCTTGGCAAGTTCAATGTGGCGTGGGGTTGAGTTTCTGAGGGAGCACACTATGGCAAATATAAACAATTGATTCTGCACCCACAAACATATTGTAGCACACACACTTCCTCTCTCCCCAATCAATCTCCGAAGTGTGTGCGTGTGTACAAACGCCACATACGCACACGCACACACTCACACACAAATACTAATTTAGCAGACTATAAAAAACAGGAGGCTGCTGTCAAGTGTGTTTTCAAAACACGCAGCAAGCATTAATTGCACATTCCCTGCGGTAGAATATTGATTATTTTAACCCCTACTCCCCACACCCAGTTCGCAAAGATGTCTATATTTATCTGAATATAGTCATTACAGTAAGATTAATACTCATTAGTTCTATGTATGCATGTGCTTTTTTGTATGCATATACAGTATGTATTATAAAGGATGGATTAATGAGACCTGGTGTTTCATTGTATATTAGTCCATGTGAGGTTCTCTTTGGCGCTAGCTTAATCTTGTAGTAAACTGCATCTTCATGATTGATTTACATGGTTGATCAGATTTGTCAAACCTGTCTAGTGAAGTTTATAATCTGTAAATACACATAACCCCATATGATGGCTGTAGCGGCTCTCTCCTTTGTAAAACAGAAAGGAAAAAATGCAGCCAGGCTTTCTACATGTTTCTACAATATCCCCGGGCCTCTACTATAGCTTGCTTTCACAATATATACAACCATACACACAATTTACATTTAAAACACTGTCTATTACAATTAAACTACATCAAATATATAAGTTCACAGTTTTAAATTATCTGTATTGCTTTCTCTGCTCCACATGAAGTACAGTATCACCTCCAATTGGCTAGGAGAAGACACTCATCTTGTAAGAAGCTTTTAGAGGCAGAATCACCCCAGGCCAATAATGTCTCCTTAGAAAACACCACTGCTAAAAAATAACGACAATGTTGTGAAGCATAAAAGTTTGCAAGACATTATATATTTCAGAGTTTTTTGTGAATATCGCTGAAAGGGAATAGCATTATGAATGCTATTCATGTTGCCTAGCACCAACAAACCCTTTCAAGGAGTTCTATCATGCAGAAAACAAGCACCTCAATAACTAATCAACGGCTTGTTGTTCAGCGCAATGTAATGCAAATAGTCAGCTCAAATGATTGACTACACACACACGCAGAAACACATGGGCAAGCACACACGCACAGAAATGAACATGCAGATACCTGAGCAGTTTGTCCATGCTGACCATTATTTGATGATTTGATCAATATTAATAAACATAATATTCTCCCAACACGTGCATGGGTGCTCTCTCTCACACACATACTCACACGCACACACACACACACACACACACACACACACACACACACACGTACACAGTATACAGTTACACGTACACAACATCATGCATGTACACAGAAACACAGTGAGCCACACTCTACTTATTTCTGTCCCGACAACCTCCTTCAATCCGGTGATTTATCCCCCCCACCCTGTCACACACACACACACACACACACACACACACACACACACACACACACAAACACACACACACACACACACACTCCTTTGCGTGACTGCCTTACCTCATATAGCCTCTGTGTAGTATAATAGAGCCAGGAAGACTAGCAGCTTTCAAAGCTTTTGGCTATTCTCTTATGGTCTGCGTGGATGTAATGTAATGAAGAAAGTTCTGGGTCACATCTGAGACCCAACAATATAGGGTCCCCATTGAAATGAACACACAGTTGCGTAATATAAATGGAATGCAAAAGAGACAGGCTAAAGTAAGGGAAGGGTTTACAGTAATGCACACATAATGACTAAAAACCTTACTGTTATTCATTTGTGAGACACACAAATGCTATCTTCCAGAGCATGTTGCATAATAACAATAAGTGTCAAAAAGAATAGATTTTTAAGCATGTACTAGAGTGAAATAAATTTTGCCCATAGTCTTTATACTACTTCTTCGGAGGCTCTCCAATTGTTAAATAAAACTAATAACGAGTGCATTAAATATTGTATAACAGTGTACTGTTGAAAAGAATAGATGTTATGTCAACATATATATACAAAAGATTTCTTCATGACCTGTATCATACCTCAAAAGCATAGTGTTCTCTATAAATGGTCTGGGTAATTCTTAAATGCATAATAATATATGTAAAACAAGAAAGAAGAGATCCCTTAAAAAAACACAGCACAGTGAAAAATTGATAGTGTAGCATTAAACATTCCACCAGACTGGATGCTTGTCCAACTTTAAAAGGCAATTTTGACACCTCTCTCTCTGTCTCTCTCTCTTTCACACACACACACACACGCACACACACACTGCCACTGAGGACTCTCCTGACAAACTGGCACTCAGCACAAGTATATAAATGCAACATTCAGGCACATTGCACAACATGCTGCCCAAGCCAGCCAGCGTTGACACGGCAATAAGATGAGAGCATTGCGGACTTGGCTGCATCCTGCATCACACTACAGCTGCGGTTAACCCTGCAACACTTCCTTCCAGACAGACTCCTCAGTGTTACGCTATACCTGAAGAGCTGTGCAAGGGATGTTGTGAAATACTGTACTGTATGTTTGCACACATCACATACTGTAAATTACTTTGCCAGTGAAGCATGCATGCTCTGGTTTAGATTAGAAAAGCACAAATAAAATATAGTGCAGTGTTGTCACATTATGCATTATAAAATGCTGCAGGAGAGAGAACACATTACATCTGATACACAGCGCTATCAGACGGACAACAGTGGTGTCATATCTGACTGATGTTGTTGCTTGTAGAAAAGGGGAAGCACAGTTTCTGTCTCGGGTCAAGCCTGCGGGAATCCTCCCTCCGTGTGTGACCATGAACACTTAGCTGGGCAGTCAACCTGTGCCAACCATATAGTTCTAACCCCAGAGAGCGAGAGAGAGAGAGAGAGAGAGAGAGAGAGAGAGAGAGATATGACTAAGCACATCTCTGGTGGTATCTCCCCATGCAGAGGAAATAGAGGGGAGCTACAATGCTGCCAAAGGCATGAACATAGTTGTTTTTTATGTGTTTTTTTATTTATTTATTTATTTATTTGGGTGGGGGGGGGGGGGGGTT
>JAODTR010003587.1:0-12669 GCA_025399935.1 Amblyopsis rosae
TTGGGGTCCCCTGCTGGAGCTGCTGCCCCCGCGACCCGACTCTGGATAAGCGGATGAGGATGGATGGATGGATGGCTTAGCATTATGTTTACCATTTGAATGGGATAATATAGTTCAGTCTATTAAATTTTCAGCCTGCCTGTTTTCCAGACCGCTTAACAATTCCAGTGTGTGTTTAGAGCTGTACACTGTCACTGTTGTAGCATTCTCTGTGACAGAAATAACGCCAGCTAGCCTCGCGCTAGTTGTAACGTAGCAGCGTGGGGAGTGCTTTTGTTTGGGTAAGACTTCAAATATCAACAATCTTTCTCCAGCTATAACTGACTCCACCATTAAGGGTATGCAATATATAACATAGTGCCCTACCACTGCAGACGTCTCGGGAACAGGGATCTACAGCAGCACCGGCAATGTCTTCAACCGTGAACTGGACAAGAACAGACCCGCAAAGCATTTGTCAGACTCAAATGGTCTCACACTTTACTGTACCCATACTTGAATTCACTCTTACCATATCATAAGGGGGAACATTGGCTGCCGGATGGTCGCCGTGCTCAGATTCAGTATCAATTAGTAGGGCTGGACACAAGAAGTATTTGCACATACAGGAGTATCTGATATTAACATTCAAATTACTATATTCATGATTTAAAGATGCCATTTTGAACACCTAATACAGGTTAAGTAATCTCCTCTAAACCCTATAATGCAATGCTCTAACACATGACCTTAATTGGTGAAGTTTTAAGAAACTAAAAAGCAGAACTACAGAAAATCTTGGCAAATCAGAAACAAACCATGTTCATAGTCATGATGAGGTGACACTTCACTCCTCAGGTCACTCTGAAAATAGAGGTCAGTGTTGAAAAACTCGGTCTCAAAAACAAAACAGTCCATTCACATTGGTACTTAAATCTCAGCAGCAGGAAGGGGTTTATGTCCCCTTCTAGACCATGTATTGATGTGACATTTTGTTACTTTGTTTTGTGTAGGAGGGACTGGCATCTCCTGCAATACAACATCTGCAGTCTCCACTCCCTGTTCTGTAGCAGTGTCTGCAAAAGCATTATATACATACACACACACAGATACAGTATATCAGTCTTCTTGCCAAGAGCAATTATTTTAATACATACTGGCAATGTACAGATGAACCTGCTGATAATTACCAAAAGGTTGTTGCAATAGTGAAGAGGAGCTATTGTCAACCTACAGAAACAGGAAAACACCACATATGTAAATGAGAAAAAAAATTATAATATATGGCAATAATTAAAAAACACAAAATGATACTTAACGAAACAAGCAACTTGTTTCAGTATGTCGTTAGACTAGCATTTGATACCTGGCTCCTTTCAGATGGGATTACACACGTCTTGTCCAGCTCTACAGTTTTCACAGCATATTCTACGGAAGGCTTTAAGATGGAGGTTTCAGTAACCGTTATTTATAGTTTAGTTTCTAGGTAGTTATTGTATAGTTTCTAGGTATTTATATCTCAAAGTAATGGCTAACATCATAGGCACACGCAAAACATCAGTGTCACATTAATTACCATTTCCTCTGTTGTCACAGGGTCAACATCTTCTGCGATGGTGTCATCGCTGTCATCACTTTGTTCAGCAGTGTCTGTAACAGAAACAGAACACACAATTCCAATAGCTGAATAAATGTCTGGAGGTGGCCTTTATATACACTAGTTGTTTCTATGCGTGTAAATGGCGAGTGCTGCACATAGAATTTACCACTCTGAGATGAGGAGCAGTCATAGTGGGTGCAGTTGTCATTACTGAACTGAAAAACCAAAACAGGCAAACAGTTGAATTCAATGTAAAGTAACATTTTCAAATCAGCATTAACAATTACGTACAAGCATGTACGGTATATTCAAAAATAAATAAAATGTAGAAACCTGTTCAGACTCTGGTATTTCCTTCTCAAAGATACTCTCATGATCAACCAACATGTCAGTATTGTGATCAGCTATTAGAACCTAGGAGAGAGCAGAACCACTGTCTTTACATGAGGATAAAATTGTAGCACCAGGCAAAATATATTTTCAGTTAAAAACAGATGAAATGTAAATGTTTTTATAAAATTTTCACAACATTATGCATTTTAATCCTAAACAAATGATATCTGAATTATTTATATACCATAAATCGTTATCTAATTAAACTCTCGATTCATGTGCGCATAAGTGTACATGCTATCTTTTACTTATTCAGATATATTTGACACTACATACAAATGTTTAATATATTCTTACAATGGAATAATCTGTGAAATTCTTCAAGACTCTTGCTTTGCACCAAGACTTCACAGCAGGGGACCAGACCACACAAGCAGAACCTACAGAAAGGCCTTTAGCAGGTCTACGGTGACTTAATTCTATTGAACAAATTAAATAATTAGGGTTACAACAACACAGATATGACAAATAATTTAGACTATTGTATTTGTTTTGGGCATGTTAATGTCATCATTGGAAGACACTAAACTAGACAATGTAGAATTAAAATAAAATGTTAACACTTACCAGAATCAGTAACCAGTTGAGAATCATTGTCCTTGGGGGCATCCAGACTTTTAGCTACAGTTTCCTTGCTTGCCACGGTCTCAGTTTCTTCCTCAACTGTGACCTGCCAGATGTAGGAATCATCTAATCCTATATCTGCACTGACGGGAGAAGACTCCGTAATGTCAGGCAGATGTTGGCTGGCACTCTGAACTGTAGCCTTGTCAGTGCCCTGGACCAAATCCGCAACAGCATTAAGGCTTATCAGAACGTCATCTTGTTCGATCCACTTCTGGTTCTCCTGCTTTTGAACTTCACCACCTTTGTCAGTTTCCTCATTCCCGTTAGAGTTTAAGTCCAAGTCATCTTGTTTACAGTTTTGATCAGGACAAAATGATTCAGGTTGACATATGCTGATGTCATCTATCTGAGGTTGTGTCACTCCATCGTTATGCTTGGCATCAGATGACACACAAGGGGGGAATATCTCCAACAGCTGTTGTTCAGTCATGTCTTTTACATCTAGGAGCTTTGTCACATGTCGATCTTCAGTTAAATTACATTCCGACAGAAGATTATCGGTCTCTTCCTGGTTATCAGACAAAGCCTGAGACTGGACAGAGCTAGAACTGTCAACTGTATTTGAATAGGTTGTCAGTTTCTCAACTTCTGGGGGAGAATAAGAGGGCTCTTGGCTAACTTCAGAAAGATCACCAGCACACTCAATATAAACAGACTCATCTGAGATTTGAATTAGGGGACTGTTATAGTCTTCTGGTGGAGACTCTGAAACTGCGGTGCCTTTACACAGCTGATAAAGTCCAGAAGCATCCGCTTTGTTTAGGTTTTTGGAGGTTTGCCAATGGTCTTTCATTATGTCATTCATCACTCTGCCATCGCACTCAACTTTAACAAAACACGTGGACTTAATGTTCTCTTCACTTGTCCTCTTTACTTGAACAATTGTTATTTTTAACAACTTATCAGTTATGAGCTCTGACAGTTTGCCAACTGAACCATCGTCCCAGGAGCCATATGAACCATCAAAGCCTTCAAGCTCACACAGAAAAGCTTGAACTGGAATTTCAGACAGTTTTAATGGCAATTCTCTCACATCCTTAATGTTGACTTTGGTTTCGTTTCCATAGTCTACAAAGAAGATAGAAAGCATGTCCCCATATTTGCTAATGACTTCAGCACGATACCACTGCTTATCATCTGCAAAAAGAGCAATGCAAGGGCTGCCACAAATAAGTAAGCTGGCATTGGCAGGTCTAGGTGGAACTGCATTACCTACTTCTGAAATGATGAGTGTGATTTTGTCAAGTTCCCCCGAATCTGCAAATTGACACCAAAATGACCCTGTGTCTGTCATTATTGTAACATAGGCCTCTAGATTCTGTCCCTCTGCGAATTTATGTTTGATGTAATGCAGAGGTACAGGGTTCAAACTCTGGGTCTCAAGTGGCCTCTCAGTGGAAGAAGACTGTAAGCCATACATTTTGTAATTGTCCTCTGGTGTACCTGTCATTTCAGATAAATCATTTGGGTCTCTGCTATTTATTTTACATGCAACATTCACACTACCGTCTGGTGTAACTGTGGATTCACCCTGTTCTGTATCTTTCTCCGTTTCATCCACATACTTGTCAAATATTGAGGTTAAGTCTACTTTACAGTCTTCAGGCAAAGGGGATTCTCTATGATCTTTGCTGGTGTCAGACAGCGAGTGTATGAGTCCAACATCCTCTTGGTTTGCTTCAGGTGGCACACTAATTGGGACCGTTTTAAACACCTGTTGGCCAGTAATGTCGTTGCCATCTAGGAGTCTCGTCTCTTGAACAGTCTCAGTTGAATAGCATTTTGATGCAATATGATCCGTTTCTCCTTGTGTGTTATCTGATATAGCGCAAGACTGGATAGAGCTGTTGGAATTGTCACCCATCACTGAATTTGTTGTCAGGTTTGAATCCTCACCTGCTGGAGGAGAATTACAAAGCACTCCGTGTATTTCAGAAGGAACATCAGCAGACTCCTGACCTGTGTAATCACTCTGAGACTCAACGAAATAAATGGAATCGTCAGATTCTTGAGTACGGTGATTGTTATGGTCTTTTGGTGTACAAGTCTCTGAGAGCGCTACATCTTTCTTGGCAGAATTGCACAACACAGTCAAGGTATCTGGTGAAGTAGATGGCCCACAGGCATCAGCTTTGTGTACATTTTGGGAAGTTTGCCAGTGAACTTCCATCATTTCATTAATCACTTGGCCACCACACTCAATCCTAACTGAACACGCATTATTACCGTCTTCTTTTCTCAGTTTAAGAACAGTCAACTTTATCAGCTTATCCATTACAAGTTCTGACAGTTTGCCAACTGAACTATCGTCCCAGGAGCCATATGAACCATCAAAGCCTTCAAGCTCACACAAAAAAGCCTGAACTGGAATTTCAGCCAGTTTTAATGGCAATTCTCTCACATCTTTTATGTTGACTTTGGTTTCATTTCCATAGTCTACAAAGAAGATAGAAAGCATGTCCCCATCTTTGCTTACGACTTCGGCACGATACCACTGCTCATCATCTGCAAAAAGAGCAATGCAAGGGCTGCCACATGCAAGTTGGTTGGTATCGATAGGGGTGGACTGGACCACATTGCTTTCTTCTGAAACACTGACTGTAATCTTGTCAAGTTCCTCTGAATCTGCAGATTGACACCAGAACTTGTGTGGACTGGCTACAACTGCAACATAGGCCTCGATGATCTGTCCTTCAGTAAAGTTACCCTTGATGTATTGCAGAGGCTTGGAGACACTTTGTGTCTCAGATGGGCTCCCACTGGCGAAGGACATCTGTTCAGCTTTCTCCAATGTCATTTCAGAAGCAGCATTTAAGTCTCTGTTGGGTATTTTATATGTGATTATCTTTCCACCGTCCTCAAGGCTAACTTCCCATGCAGATCCCAACTGCCTGATGAATCTGCATTTCAACTCTTTGTCTCCATCACTCGCAATGTCCTTTTTAAAAGCTGACACAACCTCTGGATCCAGGGCTACTTTTATTTCCAGATTTGAGGCTTCACTCAGAAGACAGTGTGTGCTGTATGTGGGAAGATCCAGGAATTCTTTAGGCAGCCTACATATCTTTGAAATTGAAATTTGTGCCACATTTCCAAAGTCAATGAATTCAACCATCACTATCCCATCTGCATGGATTTCCCTCACAACTGCACGGTACCATGAGGAATCATCTGGGAACTCTGCTTGAATAAGGTCACCTGAATGCAGGTCTTTAATGTCAATGGTTTCAATAGCTGACTGACCACTGTTGAGTTTTTCCACAACAGAGAAGATTTCATCCTCCTCGCTGACAAATTGCACATAGAAGCTCAGAAGGCTGTTGCAATGTGAGACAGATACATTTACTTCCATGTCTGGCTTTATGGATTTAATGGGCAGGTCTTTAAGTTTAGCAAGGGCTTCAATAAAAGCTTTATTAGGTTTAGAGGCTGTATCATATTCCTTAGAATAGTCGGTATCCGAAGATTTGAATGAGACCGTCCGTTTCGTCACTATGTGAGCATTTAGTGGTCTAATGGAATGAGTCTCGACTTGTTTTGAGCCATTTGTCACGGTACTTTTTGCCACACCATATAGCTGTCGTTGATGTGGAGGTCTGTATAGCTCTAATGTAGGAACCTTAGTCTTCTGAGCATTTTTGCCAATATGGCCTCTAGCAGAAACATTTTCTTCGGGTGCTTTTAACGAATCTTCCATCTCCACTTGTTTTTGCATAATTTTAGGACCCAGTTTTGCATTGTTTGCAGAGATGCCAGGGGGTGCCCCAACCTGGGTGCCATCATGCCTTCCTCTGTCAATCTCAGTGGGAAACATCTTCTTGATTTTAGAGTTCAATTGGGTTTTTCCATAGTAAAGTTCAACAAGACGTTTACCACCAGGCTCTTTGGCAACCACCAGTGCTTTGAATGAATGATGTGTTGCATTCATCTTAAACCAGCTATTCATTTCACTTGAAACATTGGCAGGAATGTCAGAGAGACCACACTCAACTGCTTGCACTGGCACAGACATTATGTCACTAGCCTCCCTTGGAACAGGAAGCAGGTCAGACCTATCAACGTCAAGGGTGTCACCATAATCCACAAAGTGGACGCGGATTGATGGTTGAATAGCTTTGATCAAGGCCCTGTACCAGTTACCATCAGTGTATTTTGCAAAACACACAGTCCCAAATGTTGTTGGGAGCTTGGCGTTCTTAAGCAGGTTACACAGATAACCCAACTTCGCTGTGAGCTCTTTCATCACACTAGCATTCCTGTCAAGATGGCAATAGAAGTGATTTACATCATTCGCAGATGTTACAGTGACCATTTCTTCTGTCCCAGTTTTGATGTTGTGTGTTGAATAGTAGTATGTGTGGAAAGAAGACCCCATGGTTTTTGTTGTTGTTTCTGTCTTGGAAAAATGGACCAGACGAGAGCAAACACTTTCAAAGGGAGTTTCCAGATCCACAACGTTGAATACCACTTTCTGTTCATTACACATTACAGCATATATTGTGCACTTTAAAATCACGTGGCTGGATGCAGCAGTATCCACAAATTCCTGGAACTGAGCATTGGCTTCCTCGTTCCAGTTGTTAATGCCTGATGTGGGATCAAGTGGGTTGTAAAGGCTGCACCGGAATGCTTGACCTTTCAGGTTCAAGAATGCAGGCCATATACTCCTCAGGTCATGCAGGGTAACAGTGTTTATCTGACCATAGTCAACAAACAACACATCTATCTGCAAATTGGTGCTTTTTTTAATGATAAGGGCTCTATACCACAATCCATTATTTGGATGACGTGCAACACATGCACTATCTGTAAATGGTCGGAAATGGCTTCCTTCATAGTAAGTCTGCATGTCTTGCATAAGTAACTTGAGTTGCCCTCCATTTTGTACTAGCTGGCACCAGAAGTCGTTTGGGCTTTCCATGTAACACACACTGACTTCTAGGGAACTTCCTATCGGAAACATTTGCTCCTTAAAGCCAACTGTGCTGCTTTCATGCAAAATGGGGTCAAGAGCATTTGCAGGCTGAAAAGAAGTATAGCTGTTTTTGTGAGACTGCAGCAATGAGGCACCTGAGTTTAGTACTGCAGAAGAAGGTGGACAGGTCATTTGTACATGGGTTTTTTTCTGGGCCTCATCCATTACAGCAAAACCAGAACTGCACATTTGCATACTAACATCTTTCTCGCCATTTCCTGTTGAGTCAATTACCCAGACAACATAGCCGCCATCAAACTTGGCCGCCACCTTTACATTCAGGACTTTATTTGTGACAGATTGCCTGAAAAAGTCAGTGGCACTGAGGCTCCATGTTTTATCTTTTGGTTTGACACCTGCCAGCCTACATTTTATTGCAAGTTTTGGAAGAGCCTTGAAATCGTCAGGGAGAGCTCCGATACTGTTTTTTTTAATCACTTCAGTTTTTCCACTGTCCACAAAGAAAACCTTGATATTGAACTCGCCAACTTCCAACACGGTAGCTCTGTATATGGCATCATCTTGTGCCTTGGCAACACAGTAGAGGCCAAGAGGTGGATTCCTCACCGCATCTTCGTTGACAAAATGATGGTACAGATGAGAGATGCTGTCCATTAGTTCATCATACTGAAGTGCATATTTCTGTGTCTGAATCCAGAATTCAGATGGGTTGGATGCATATTGCACAACCGATAGATGGGATGAGTTGAGAGGAAGGTCTTCCACTGGAAACATGTCCGTCATTATTTTCCCTCTATTCACAGCATGTGCCTCTGATTGCACGTTGATGGCATACATTCCCGGTGCTCCATCACAGTCCAGCAAGCATCTCTCCTTAGAACCGAACAAATTGTTGATGTTTGTGTTTTCCTCACCATAAAGTGTGACATAGTGGACGCCCTCAGAGAGACTGTGGTACTCAAACTTAGCAATCACAGTCTTGAGCAAGAGAAGGGATCTCAGGTAGTCAATTTGGGCAGCTGTCCATCCCATACCTTTGTCAATGATGCCGTGGAGTGAGCAGACATACGTCACAACTGGCATTCTGAAAAACTCTTCAGCAAGTTGTTTTACATTCTTCATATGAACAAACTGCTTGCTTCCATAGTCAACATTAAGCACCTCCACTACATTCTTAGCAGGAAGGACTTGCTGTAAAACTGAGCGATACCACCTGCAGTCACCTCCTCTTGCTGCACACGGAGATCCAAGCAGTTCGGGAATTTCAAAGAAAGACGTAATTCTGCCATCATAGTGCTGTGTGATCTGATCAGTGAGTTTCTTCAGCTCTTGTGAGAAAACCTTCAACTGGCAGAAGATGCGTAATGGGTTAGTCACTTCGGTGATGACTACGGTCTCCACTGTACCTGCCAGCAACTCAGGATACATAAAACTCTGTTGCTTTTCTTTTTGTTTTGTTTCCAGAGCTTTGTTTGCCGTGGAGCTCATCTGGGGCCCTGTTGTTACTGCGGCGCCACTGTCTGACTGTAGTGACTTAAGTACAAAGTCCTTGAACCATTCATCAGACACCCTCTTTGCAAATCCCATCTCATACATTTGGTTAGATATGCTAGGGATATGTAGGAGGAAGGTTTTTTGAGCCTCCAGCACATCCTGGACATATGCTTTCACTGTCTTCCCACACAGAGATTTAAGGAATTCCACTGCCATTGGAGACCATCTGTTCTCTGAGGAAACTGGGACCACATTAGTCATCAAGCAGAATTCCACTTCAGGTGGAAGGTGGAAGTGCTCTTTCTTACCCCATGCCAGCATGCTTGTGGTGGCACTAAATGCCCTCCCTTTGTCAAAAAGAAACACACTGTATTTTGAGCCATTTCGCGAGACTATGCGTGACCTGTACCAAATATCATTAACCTGAACCAAGCATTGGTCTCCAGGATTTCCTTCAAATTCTTGTAATGTATTTCTGGGAGACTGAATATCTTTTGCCAAGTTGTCATAGTCTGCTTTCCTTTCCAGGCTAAAATTTCCCCAGAGCTCTACAAGCACACAGAGAGGATTGGAGTTAACTCTAGTTATGAGGATTGTTATAGCCGTTCCTGGATAAGGGCGTCCAGGGGTCGGAGACATTTTGCCTATTTTAATAGTATCGCTTGCAATTGCCAGCTCTTAATCCAACGCAGATCACATGTTAGAATTGAATGTTTCTGTAACACACACACACAAAATAAATTTGTTTTAGGAAATGTACATATTTGCCCAAATATATCCTTGAATTTCTCAATAAAAAAAGTACAAATAAAAAATTGTGGGGTAAGCGATTGTTAAGATAATATACTGTCAAATTCAGCAAATATCTATTGACTGTCCACTAGCTTTTCTGTGTGTGCGGCCCCAATAAAATCTCTGAATCTCTAAAGGCTCTTTAACCCCCTAAGGGTCTTTCGGACGTTTTTTACTACGTTGATATTATGGTTTCTAAGAGCATTTATGTATAAGGTATAATTAAGTGATTTATGTCTGACATCAGCACCCTATCAGGTACAATTAGGATAATATTAGAAATGTATTGAGAAACGTTACTTACTGTATATGTTTTTAAAATGCAAAAAAATGCAAAGCGCCTAATTTATTTGGTGTTTATTATGTAGACCAGTGGTTTTCAAACCTTTTTTGGGTCAGCGCCCCCTTATCCATTATTCAAGTCTCTTACCGGCCCCCTCTCCCCAATCATTAAAAATGTATTACAAATCCTTAAATATTAATGATCATTATTCACACAAACACATTAGATGTGAATCGATTGGAGAAGGTACAAAGCCATAAATAAGATATTCAATGTGTGTAAATTGTATAATGCTGCCTTCACATGGAACACGGCAGATGGTAGACGGCAAACACTTTCTGGACGGCACAGCAAAAAAGTCCAACGGAATGGCAGTTGCTATGTCGATGTCGCATTGTTTACAAATAATTTCATTAAAATATATTAAACAATTATTTAGAAGCAACTGTTTATTTTTGTATTGTATAGAGCATTAAAATGTTGTTGCACCAAAAGTATTACCTTCTTGTCTACATTTTCTCAGTGTGTGAGGGAGCTACGAATATCAGGTTATAAATGCAGTTGCAGAGGACGGCAAAAAGTTACAATAACTTTCCAAGGCATGCCGTTTGCCGGCATCTGTATTTTTTTGCCGTCCTGCTCTCGTCCGCTAACACGATATCTGGTTTGCCGTCTGCCATGTTCCATGTAAAGGTTTTGGGTGGCATCAAAATATCATGCAAATAAACACATTTTGCAGTCAAATATTTTTATACAACCATCTATTTCATAAAAAGGACATATCAAAGATATGACAAAACAAGGTTGTTCTACCTCAGGTGGTATCAACTTTTGAGGGCACGTTAGTTCCTCTAATTCAAATGTGGGTCCTTATCAGGCAAATGTAATATAAAATGCAAAGATCCCTTAATCCCAATAAGTGAAATAAATGATCAAAATAAAACTATTACAAATGTAAAGATAACCAGCGATACAATGTCCTCAAGAAGAGACAGGCCGTAATGTAATGCACTTCGTTATTCCCATCAAATGTGGATATTGTACTAGCATTATGTAATATCCGGAAAGAGTAGTTATTGTCTTTTAATATAAGAAATCTTAAAATAAATGATTGGAACTGGCTGGATACAGTCTTGTCTTTGTAGCTCACGGTGCTACACTGGTTTAAAAGATGCCAGTTTATTGGCATTGATTTATTTTTTTTATAAACAGTCACTTACCGGTGTTGTGCCAAAAAGTGATTTCCTGACAGAAAGTGATTTTGCGCGCTCCTGCTGAAGGCTGAAATCACTTTTTGGCAAGCTGAAATGTACATTATGGCTCGTATTGGATATAGTCGACAGGTATAAAGGCCTGATTGAGCTATAAACTACCTAATATAACCACCATGCATAAAAGCAAGTACTTTTGAGGCAGAAACAGCCTGTGTGTCACAAGTTAGAGGCTGAAATCACTTTTTGGCAAGCAGAAATGTGCATCATGGCTCGTATTGGCTCTTCAAAGGATGTAAATACACAAAAAGGACTGGTTGAGCCATAAGTTATAACCTATGTAATATAACCCTCGTGAAATGAGCAAAATGTACGTGTTTACGATTTCAACTGGTAAAAAAAGACTGAATTGGATATTCATATGATAAGGCACATAAGTAGATAAAATAATGCAGTCAGAAGATTTATTGCAAAATATATATTTTATTAATTTGATATATAATCCATTAGTACATTTGTTTGAAATATAAACAATGACAAGTCTACATACCAAACACACACAAACATCGTAAATAGTTGCACATTGCCTATATAAATCGTCATGAATTATTATAAAACTGCAAGTGTTTATTTGGCCACAATTTTTTGCAAGAAGTATAAGTGTCACAAAGACACACCTTTGCTATTATCGTAAACGATAATTAACTCGCACGTTTTGACTTGCTGATCAAGAAAACTGCAGCTTTAGACTATAGCGATTCAGCTTTAACAGGCTGCCGTCCACGGGAGCGCGCAAAATCACTTTCTGTCAGGAAATCACTTTTTGGCACAACAAAGTCAGCTATTTGTACCTGGCATGTAGGCTAATGGTGTTTGATGTGAATACCTGATAACATTTGACTTATTCAAAAGTAGTTTCGTAAAGTTTCTGTCATTTTCCACAAAATATGGTGAACATGGATGACACAGGAATCTACATTCAGTGTGCGAGTGCGTGCGTACGTGCTTGAGTGTATGGATTTTTGAATAAAAGATAGTGAACATGGATGACACAGGAACTTGCTTTGAGACACTCACACTTACTCAGACACAGACGATTTCCCTTGTACATATACACATACCCAGAGAGACTGACCCAAGTTCAGAAAGTTCTGAAACAAAACACATATAGAAGGCAAACGACAACCATGTGGAAAAAACAAGACTAACGAGAATTCGCAATTCAACCTATTATTTTATAAGGCTGTAGTATAAAACTAGTTGGCAAACTCACCTGAACAGCACTTTAACGAACAAACTGTTAGTAAACAAGAGATAGGATGTAGGGGACATGAAGATTGTGTTCACAGATACC
>JAODTR010003590.1:0-12663 GCA_025399935.1 Amblyopsis rosae
TCCCTTGCTGAAGCTGCTGCCCCCGCGACCCGACTCCGGATAAGCGGATGAAGATGGATGGATGGATGGATGGATCATTATGTGGTTGCTGTGGTTCGACAATAGAGCTGGCGTGGTGCCGTGTGGTTTTAGTAAATTTAAATAATGACTCCCGCTCACAGCGATGATACACTAGTGTTTTAGATGCATCTCCTGTTTGTAAAGACATGAAATATTAATTTTAGCGTTTGTTTCTTTTTAACTACTGTATGTGCTTCAACCTTATTCTGCTGATATACTTAGATATATAAAGAAATGTTTGGTCTGGAGTTAGTCAAACGTGTGTATGTTAAATAGGTTCATGTTAGCAAACATTTAGCGTCACTCTTTGTGAGAGATACATTCTCTACCTGAGTGGGAGGCAGCAGGGTAGAGACATAGTTAAACTCCACACGTAGCCAGGCAACAGCTAGCAGACACACACAGCACTAATATTGCTTCCTTCTAATTCACTCGGACCTTGAAATGCACCGAAGGAGTATTTTCTGTCTTATGTAACAACTTATTCTGTACGTTATATAGATTTACATAAGTACATTTACATGGTAAATATATAATGGCCGCCGTCAGAAGCAATCTTACAAATTTCGACTGGTCCTTCAAAGCATGTTATGTGGACTCGTCAATCAGGCTTGCCAATTATGATGAAGGGGAATATTTTTATATATATCCTGTATACACACACACTTATATATATAATATATATATATATATATATATAATTCCACAATATTAATACTGTGAAGGATTTAGAAACCTTCTGTGTATCTGAAAATCCAGATGGTTAACAGAATCTCCAAAAAGAAAAGAAGCAATAAATACTTCAATCAAATATTAACTACACAGAGACACATGCCCAGTATTCTCACAGAGCCAGCCTTTACCTGTTTAAAGTCGTAGCATTGGCTATAACTGCGTCAAACCCTAGCCTTGTGAAACTGTCCAGATCTCACAAGCTCCAATTTCATTAGCAGAATCCAAAGTGTTGGTTGACTAGATAGAAAACAATCAGTGGTCAGCTGACGTTTTTCCTAAGATGACGACTTCTAGCGTATGTCTGCTTTTGTTCTGATTTCCATCAATGCTATAGCTGACGTTAAGCATTCTGATTGGGTAAGATTAAGGTAGGTAGTGCAGTTCTGTGTAGTACGGATGTTGAATTGAAATGTATTAATGAGCACCCCTAAAGGTCTGATCCTAGAATCGCCCCTGCATGAGATCCTCTCTAAAGCTTGTCTGAACTAAGATTACAGTCCCAAGATTTTGCCATGTTGCGATCACAACTATTAACGCAAATTCAACTAATCCCCAAGAAATCTGCGCGACCTTGGAATTTTGTCCAATCACTGCAACTTGTCCGCATATTTAACCCATTGTCACTTGTTTAATGCTGTGAATGTGCAGACGTGCCACAAGGGTGTGACCAGGCTTTTGATATTAGGGAGGTCCAGAAGTTTTGTTTGTTTTAATAGATCTTATAATACAGCTTGTGTGTGTGGTGTTTGTAGGGTAAATGTGATCTATACTAATATTCTGGTTTATTTTCTTTACTTACAAATAAATCTAAGCATATATTGCAGTTATCTTTTTGCCATTGTCTTGATATGCTGCCTGACCACATTGTTTTTTTTTGGAGGAGGGATCAGGGATCAATTATACCTTAATTGATTACATCACAGCATGCTACTTGAATATAATTTACTAGAGGTCTGATACTAAACATCAAGCTCGAATCATAAGCCTTGACACAATGTGAGTCCATTTGACAAAAAAACATAGTAATTAAATAACTATTTGACTAATAAATCACGTTAGTAATGGCTAGCACTGAGGGGACCTACATTTCATTATACATGAGTGGGACATGTCCAACCCAGTTTTTGAAAATATTGTTTTGTATCCCAATTTTACTAAACAGAACTGATCTATATTATAAGAAAAGCTCAAACTGTGGTTTAAAACAGTGCAGAGGCACACATTATCCCCACAGATAGGCCTGCATATTGTAACCTAAATATTGTATTATTTTAAATATAAAAATTGCAATATGACCATTATATTTTTATTTTGTCATGTTTTCAAATGATTGAATGTATACAGTATGAACCATGCTTTTAAAATTAAATGCACAAACATCAATGTAAATATATACAGACCGAGACATGTTCTCTAATGATATATTACATAATTGACATTCTTGTACTTTTTTTGTAAGAAGTAAATTAGACTAATACTTTATCAGTGAGTGTATGCAATTCGAACCAATTAACTTTTGACACTTTTGAGGGGCTTTTGAGAAACAACAGTACACAAGATAATATTTCTTTATAGCCTAACGTGCCCACATCATACATTATATATTGTTAGATTAAAATGACAGGCCATCCAAAAAACCACTGACAACAAAATGAATAACGTATTTATCTCCTGGTTTTGCAAGAAAGCAACGATGGACCACGTGGTGGAACAAAATCAAAAATTTATTCCTTTCTACCTTTCTACTGCAAAACACACTTCACATATGGCTGAAATGTGTTCGTGGGCGATTCAAGGTTATATGGAAGAGACAACAGAGGTGCCAAGAGAACCCAACTGTGGGTATTCTATGGAGAAACTACAATGTTCACCTTCTGAAGACATACAAAAGTAGGCTCAAATAGAATATGAGCCTTCTTTGCCTCATGAGCTTAGCCTACCTTGCTGCAGGAAACGTTTACTTATTTATGTGCTTTCGCTAACAGTTCTAGGATCTTAGTTCCAGGCACTACCACATGGCAAGGTTCCGTGAGGACTACACACAGCGGTAACGTTTATTTGTCCGTTAGCTTTTGCAACGCTGGCGCCGGGAGGAACGCTGAACAAGTAACTAAGACGATACCTGACATCTTTTAACAACAACCATGTGTTTGTGTGTAGTGGGTTTTATGTTGACGCCGCTGGAATGGAGACGTGCAGTTGAAATAGCAAAAATGAAAACACCTTCGGCAATTGGCAATACTTCTAATCAAGGCCCGAGAGAAGGACACAGCACCAGAGACAAAGGAGACTGATGGTCTACTAGTAGTAGTGAAAATGCCGGTTGCTAAAAGTGTTTCGACCAATCAACGCACAATTACATCACTTGTGTTTCCTATATTGTGGTGGGAGAGAACCTACCCTGAAGTAGGGGCTAAATTTCCTCAAAGCGGCATTCTAAGAATTAAAATCATTCTCCATTCCTGCAGTGTGGACACACAAAAAAGAAGGCCCACCAAATCCTGGAGGGACTGAGATTCTGCAAAGAATGTTGGCTTAGTGTTTCTTTATTAAATATACTGTGTTAATTCAACATTGTGCTGAATGAATCAGTATGGCGTAAACCTAAACACTGTGTACACAGTAAACCACAGACGTACAGTAGCGGAAAATATGTGGCAATGGTCTGAAGGCAAAGCAAGCAAACATGAGTTACATCTGTGCTGTCACTTACTGTTCTGCTCAGAAATATTTATGTTGCTGCAAGGCTTGTGGTCTTTAAGATATGTTGATGTATGGTAAACAACACGCGCACACACATACATACACACAGAGACATAGGAAATTAATTACACTGAACTACATGAACTCACTCAATCCACTCAATCCACACGTGTGATGGTTGGACCAACGTTATAGCAGCCGGGGAAATGTTTTATTGAAACAAGAGCCTAGAAGCAACAGTGATGTTGTGGATACAGTACGGCCATGAGCTCAGATGCTTACGCTATGTGACAGGACATGATGTTAGGAAGACGTTGTGTGCTTGACATGTTTCCCATTCTTTGCTTCACTTGTTGCATATCAACATCGCAAACTGCATTGACTATCCTCTGTTGTTTCTAACCTTGTCAACTCAATGACACCTTTAGGGAACGCGTATTAATAAAACTATTACGTTTCTCTTTGACTAGACCTATGTGTGCAGTCGTGTTGTTGTGAAGTCAAATCGGAAACCTTGCCCGAGACTCCGATTATTTAATGATCTATATTGGAAGTCTGAAATCTCGAGTTTCGACATACTGTATGCTCTAATGCAGCATAAATAAGGAGAGTAACCCAGCCCATTGGATGAAGACAACAAGGTAAACCTGAACAGACACAGGTTGATACACAGCAAGGGGTAAGACAGAAAACCAGGACTGGAACAAGAACACAGAAAAAACACTGGAACTGAGGAAAAACACTGACTGCAACAAGAAAACATAGGAATGAATGAAACAATAAACTGTGAAACACAATGGATGGGAACAGAGACAAGTAGAGAAAGAGACAGAAAAACAAGACAGACAACAATCAGATCAGATATTATACTGAGCGTATATACCCTGGCCTGAACAGTGTTGAATTGAACTATGCCAAATATTTGGCACATGGGCTATAAAGTAATGTT
Source organism: Amblyopsis rosae (assembly GCA_025399935.1). Lineage (NCBI taxonomy): Eukaryota > Metazoa > Chordata > Actinopteri > Percopsiformes > Amblyopsidae > Amblyopsis > Amblyopsis rosae. The sequence continues at coordinate 4,448 of JAODTR010003590.1, forward strand.
AACCTAATTAGTAGAGATTAAATGATTGGGCTAAAATACATTTAACAGTTCCATTCTTTTTGCCTTTCAAATGCATCAATGAAACCAATTATGATTTATGAACAATTGTATTTCACTTACTGTCCATGTAAGATAAATATGCAAGAAGTGGATGCTGTTGAATACCTCAGTCTCCACCCAGTGCCATGCTGTAATTCTATACTATATAAAAAAGGTTGGGTTAGGGGTATTTTAAAGTGGGTTAATGGCATACCTTGAATAACACTTTATTCAGTGTTATTAATCAGTTTCTGTGTGATTTCACAGAGGCGGTCAATAAGAAGCTCTTAACATGGTTTAAATCTTTAAAATGCCCTAATGACGTACAATAATGTACTTTAAAATCATATTGTGATAGCAATGTCCGGGATTGCTCTATTTAGGAATATTTCTATAAGACTAAGACTGTCACAACCATAAACATCATGGTTATATTGTCAGTTGGTATAATGTTACAAACCCATGCAACAACTAACTGTTGATATACTATGTATGTGTACTGTATACATGCAAATAGATACTAGGGCTGCTTACTGGCCTGAGGAGGAATCAATGCATTTAACAATATGATCTGATTACAAAACAATGGTCAAGATTTGACATGATATGATACCCTGCGGATAGAGTTACAATATTGATTCATTGAAACATTATGGGTCAGTTTCACAGACGTGTCTCTTTCACAGCCTAGTCCAAGACTAAAGGAATAATTCAATGAAGATCTCCATTGAAAAAATGTTTAGTTTTAGACGACGCTTAATACTTGTCTGTGAAACCGGCCCTATATGTATTATAATAATTGTTACAAACATTTCACTGTACCATATAATCTAATGATTGTGGTAGCACAATATTGTACTATATATGAGTCTGTGAACAATGTCAGGAAACAAGTGCAGTAAAATACACACTACCGTCCTTTCTTATTTTTAGTACACGCGTTGATTTATTTGGACATTATCTAGAAATATCCTCATCTCTTCCTAATGCTGCAACACATTCAGCATCTCAATTGGATGCGGGGCCTGAAAAATCTTGCTAGTGTGACCATCTTACTGGGCTGCCTACACTGAGAACAGGTGGGGACTCCCGCAGTGTATTGGAGCAATTGATGGTTCACACATACCCATATGCACTTTGACTCTTTTTGATTTTCACTATTTGGTAGTATGAATAGCAATGAGCGAAAAAGAGAGGGTTAAATAGAAAAAGTGAGCAACAGTATGAAGGTGAGGTTATGTGGAACAACCAAGGCTCTTCACTTTTTAAACTATGGAGAGTTTAGTACGGTGTAATGCTGCTATAACCGTTTTCATTGCACCCTAGTGAAAAGATTAAAGACCAAGGCTAGAATGAAATCGCCTTGGAAAAAGCCACAATCGATTTTCTTTTAGTCCAAATTACTTTAACTCAAAGGTTCATTCTCACTGATCAATACTGTCCCATAACAGAACAAAGCATGTTCTATTGCCATTTCACAGCAAAAGTGCCTTTGACATTTAACCTTTTCTATTGTGCAGACAAGATTAATTTTGTGATCAATATAAATTAGAAAAATTCACTCTTGAATATGTTTACGACGTGTCAAAACTCTGAACATGCACCTTGGAATTTGTCAAGGTACATTATACGTCGTTTCAACCCTTCTCATCATACTCGATAATGTCAACACACATTTTTTACATATTGGTAGAACACTATCACTGCACCAAGATAAAAGCATGCTAAGATGTGCTTTAATCTGAGCATGAATATCATACAGGTATCATACATGTAGAAACGTGCTGCAGAACATTACTGTACTGTTGTACTGCAGATACAACACAACTGTTCACCCTATAAAAGGGCTATGCATGTCGACTTTGATCAATATTTTACCAACCCATGATGGAGCATTTGCCAGAACAGCAGTACAAGTTTGTGGAGCTTCTCATTTGCAGAAGCTGATAAATGATGAATTAGCTTATGTTCTAAGCATTTCGCTGAACTAGGGTAGAAAACTTCATGCAGCTGTCTTGACACCTGCATAGCATCTGTGCATCCTTGGTGCTCCTTGTTAAAACCTCAGCAGGTAACCATGTAAAGCACATATTGATTGTGAATTGGACATTAAAGGCAGAAGAATACGGTATCTTAATGTTGTAATACATATTTAAGACATGCCTTTTCACGACTGGGCTGACAAAAAAGGGAAATGATCAGATTATATTAAAAACTTGTTGAAAAAGGTATACAACACTCATAGTATCAGAATCTTCCATCCCTTAGCACTACCTGTGCTGAATGTCTGATATATATACCCCCTGTAAACTCAACAGCATCTGTATCTGTATCTGTAATTCTGATGTGATAATAGTGTAGTGCTTCATTTACTCATTTCAGTCTTTCCATTTATTTTAAGCAGTAACCATAGCCTACTTATCTAACAGGTTTACAGGACCTGCAAACAGCCAGCTCGTGCCACAAAGCTTCCCAACAGATTCCTGAGTGTATGTTAAACGTCCGTCTTGGTCATTGAGTTATGTGGTTGGTCGTCGTGCATGTCAATCAAAACACCTCTTCTGTCAAATAGGCTGATCTTGACACACAGTTAACCAGTGCTGTGTCCACGTTTTTTTCACAGTAAATGTTGGGTCTGTGAGGCTAGACCACTATGAGAACCAGTCTCGAAGCCCTCAAAGTGTTTGACCGCTGTTTTCCCAGACTTTACAGTATGTAGTAAAGGGTGGCTCTGCGAGACTACAGTACTCATACTCATACTGCACACTATCTACACACATTACTGTACACTAATACTGTACACTATCTCTCATCTTTTCCACGTTTGCGGCTCTAAATGCTCCTGGCTATAGCTTTATTTAGCAACATCATTTCCTACAGGACTTAGTCAAACATAATGTAGGTGCTTCCAGCTATACACTATATGGAGAGTGAGTGCTACAGATGAGATAAAAGGGCACCCACGTGAGATATTGGAATTACAAAACTACAAAGGATTATCCTTTTAAGTTCTCACAGGAGTGACCTACTGTCATTCTATGAAGGTACGGATGAGTAAAAGAGAGAGACAGAATGTGGGAGCAGAAGAAAGGTATTGAGGCAAAAGTTATCCAGTCCTCATTCTATCTACAAAGTTGATGGCAGAAGAGCAACAAGATGTGCAGAGAGGGAATTGATGCCATGGACACATAGACAAAAATGTCTCTAAAAGATTTACGAGTTTCAGGTTGCCATAGGAGACACAATTAAGAAAGAATAATTATGAAACAAATATTTTGGGGTTCCTTGATAGAACAATGATTCAAGGGAACTCCAAGCTCTGGGCTCATTGACTTTTGAGTGACATTTGAGGGTATTTCCACATATTACTTTTGCCAAAAAGTAGCATTATATCAAACAGAATACTGTTAACAGTATTCTGTTTGAAAATGTCTGCCTCCTTTTTGACCAAGTTAGTCTGCTCTCTGCGCCTACAAGGAAACAAGGTTTCATATTATCTACACTGGCTGCTAAATATTGTATGGGTGTCAGTGGGGAGGATGTACTGTAGATATCAGCAAAGTCTTTGTTTGCGTGAAAGGTCTCTGAGGTCTTGCCTTTGTCATCTGCATTTCTCACACATTGTTGTTTTTTTTCTTCATCAGACTCTTTCATGTCACTCCTCATCCCTGTAGCAGCTATTGTTGTGTGCTATTGCCTCAGCCATGAATTTAAACTATTCACCCAGAGAGGAGGCCATTACGTCAAACATGCACTGCAATGTCTCTGTGTTTTACAATACTGACACCGTGGCGACACCCGCGACCCGACTCCGGATAAGCGGATGAAGATGGATGGATGGATGGATGGATGGATGGACACCGTGGCTATACTCCAGTGTGTCATGCTTAGGGTTATTTAAAAAAATAAATTCACAGCTTTATTAGATAGAATGCCTATAGTTACATGTAAGTGCAATTAAAGTAGTTTAAACAGTTTGGTATATGGGACATTTCAAATGGCACTGCCCAAATGTGCCCACATGGCTAAATTTGAGATTCCGCATGACATGCCTTTTATAAAACCTCTCTTAATCTCATTCCAAAGAGATTTTAACTTTAAAAGTGAGTAGATTATTAGGTGGAAATGAAATATTACATTTTTGCTGTTTTCCATCTCTATATACTTTGCAATGGTAATATAAATATGTTTAGTTATAATGTATTCACATTCAATAGCTTCTGCCCTATCAAATGAGACCATAAGTGTGCATGTAGGCCTCCTGGTTGAGGAGCTACACTTATTTGTGGTATTACATTTTATGCTTTTTTCCAAGAAATGGGGCTGGTGTTTAAGAGGTTGGAAATATAAGGGTAATATAGATTCCCCACACCAAAACATTGTACACAAGCAATATCCTTATCCAATATTTCATTCTGCTATTAAATAATTCAAGGAAGGAAAATGGGAGAGTTAAGACCTTTAGATGAATGCAGACATACTCCTAACACTGATTTCTCTCTGGTGGTAGAATTACAATTCTTGTCAGATCAAACCCTTCATTGTGTAGTCATTGTGTGGCGTGTTGATTCATGTGTTGTCCTGATAGTTCTGACTCTCAGACGGTTTACAATGCGTGTGTGTAAATACTGTATGTTTGTTCGTGGACCTAATTAGAGAAACTGTCTAGTAGAGCACACACATGAGAATATGTTTAGCACCGCAGATGAGAGAGGGAGTGAGAGGGAGAGAGGGAGAGAGAGAGAGAGAACCCAAGAACAAATGAGAGGTCCTTGGTGTGTCTCAGCTGGCAAAACAGTATATTTATTCCCTTATATAAATCGACAGTCCAAGCTAGAGAGGAATGGAAAGGCTTAGAAACATGATGCTTTGAAATAGGCACAAAGGAGTTATAGACACAGACAGCTTTGTTTACCAAACAGACCACTGTGGTGGTAAATCTTAGTTGCGTGTTACTGTATAGTGCAGTAGAAATTTGCATATATTACTGTAGTATGCAGCTGTTAATTAAGTACAATAACATTCAATTTCACAACTATATCATTAGGCTGATTAAAAGTATCTTACAAATACTGTAGCTATTTAATTTGGTAAAGTAAACTTTTACCTCAATGGATTACAATTGAAATATTTCCCTTATGTTCAATTGATATGCTTATAATACACACGTTCAGTATTTGCAGTTACTAATTTGCCTGATCTTTTCCATAACTTACTGTAAATATTGTGATATGGCCTGTGTCATAGATGTGATATTTTTATTTTGCCACTATAATGTTCTAGAGCTTGTCTGCTGACCAACGACCATAAAAGTGGTTAATTTGTAAGGAATACAAGTTGCTGTCCTGTCAGTTCTTTCTTCATGGGATCCTGTGATCTCAGTTCAGCTAACCGCCACAACCAATTAGTCAAGTCCCAGATTGTCTGGAGATCTCCCTCGCGCCCATATGTCCGTTATTCCTTTTACATTATCAGCGATGCACTTTTGGCAGGGCCAATACTTTTTTTCCTCCCACTGCTTTGACTGTTCCCTGCGCTGTGCTGGGATTTCCCATAATCCCCCTGCTCACATTTTTTTTCTTCAAATTTACTTTCCTTATTTCTTGCCTGAAGATTTTTCTCTCTCTCTCTCTCTCTCTCTCTCTCTCTCTCTCTCTCTGACCTCTCATCCTCCATCACTGTTGATCACCTATCATCACCTCCTCCATTTGTCCTCTCTGCCCATGTATCGTACACATCCTTCTCTTATTGCTCACGGCCTCCCCTCGTCGCCAAACCTCTCTCCTTCTCCTCCCCCATCCCACAGAAGCTTCCGGGCATCTTTGCTGTGAGGAGACTCTATACAGCTGTGATAGCCCGCTGGGACGACATTAAAGTTGTGTTGAAAAGACTTGCTTGTTAGCAGGCCAGGCGATGTTGGGTGTAAGATGTAGAAGACAATGCACGGTTGGGAAGGGGGGAGAGACAACATGCTCCTGTTCAGCCGTTGACACCTGTTTGGCCAGGTGGACGCAGCTGGATATATGGGAGCAACATCGAGTATGTGAAACGCGTGCACAGCAGTTTTAGATGCGGTGCAATGTCTCACCCAGGCATTTGAAAGCGTTGTGTAATTCCTCATCCGTGGCTTTAGGTACAGTGTATTTTGTCCTCACGTTAGCCAGGAGGACTACTGTGTGCTTTGTGTGTGTATCACAACAGACACGCAGCCATACGCGTGCACGCTGCGTACACTCCTCGATAACGTTGTCCCATATTGCTGCTACCCCAGCTCACTTTGTCTCACAGCCCTACATGTAGGGGGAGGGAGATGGTCGGATAGTGAGAGTTGTAGGGAAGGTGAATCCAAGGCTCTCTCAGGTTTCCAACACAAAGGGTATTTCTAGGCACGTATCACTTTTGAGTTAGACAGCAGTGCCACACAGCCTACCATGCTTACAAATGTGACTGTTAGTAACCTGTGGAAATCGAGCCATGCCCTATACTTGACCTTACAGCCTTTGACAACATAGACACGTTAATCTTTTCAACTAAAGCTGAAAGGCAATTGATACCATAGTCCCTCTGGTAATAGACTGCTTGTATGGCTTCAAAGAGTATGTGACCTCCTTGCAATATACAGTATGTATCGCTTGGTACACAGCCTGTTTATATGCTATATGGACTAAGATAATTAGTGTGCTAATTTCATTTTGATTGCTTGAGTGGAACGTGAGTAGAGAGTAAGAGACACTATGCAAACACTATTTGCCTGTACAATTTCACCAATTACGTATGACATTTAAACACATTTAAACACAGTATTTGTGTAATTTATATTATGTTAAACCTAATTTGCTGTTATTACCGGATGAGTAATTGTACACTTAATTAAGTTATCTAAACTTAATCTCTAGCCTGACAAAGTAAGCCATGACTGCCATACAGGAAATACAGACAAGATTACTACAGACAAGCAGTATAAATGGTAATTATAAACAGAGTGCACTGAAGTGGCATACATGCGGACAAATGATGACCATTTCAAATTTTCAGAAAAGCTTCATCTGTGAAATACTTTATAACAAAGATTGCGTACACAGAAAAATTGTAAGGTTGCTGTGTAATCTGATAACTATTATTTATCTGTATTGTTAGACATAGGCTTAACTATCACCCAAAAATCTTGTTGTTATAGAAAATGATTGTAATTCTGCTAATTATAATTTACTTCGTAACTACGACGTTATGTACGTTATGCTTCAAACACTTTAGTTTTATTAGAAATAGCGTTAACAGCATCACACACACTTGGCTTAAGCCTTCAGAGGGTAAGAGTTGACACTCCACATGTCAGCATGGCCGACCTGCTCATTAAAGCAGCACAAAAGACTCATCACATCTGCAACGCTTTGATTTACATGCAATTAAAGTTTCACAAAGTTGACCGCAGATAAAGTGGCTTGGGAGGACAAGGAGAGGAGAGGAAAAAAGGAAAGGAGCGGAGAGGAGAGGAAGAAGGGATTTATACAGGCTGAAGAGGAAGATAGTCAATGAAAAGGAAGAGGGGAGGAAGGGGGATTAGAATGAAGCTGAGGTGGGGTGATGCTGACAGGCTTCACACGCAGGTGTTTAGATCACAGGAGGAGAGGTGAGCCGTGGTAGTGGAGCGGGAGCTGAGAGAGAGAGAGAGAGAGAGAGAGAGAGAGAGAGAGAGAGAGAGAGAGAGAGAGGGGGGGGGAGAGCGAGCGGGCGAGCAGATGTGTACAGTGTCAGGCAGAAGAAAGAGGGGGGAGGGGAGGGGAGGCAAGCCATCATTTGGCAGGCAAAATGATGACACAGCACATCCATCTCTGTGGCAGGTACCTGCTGTCGACGAGTGAAAGACCGAGAGAGAGAGAGAGAGAGAGAGAGAGAGGGAGGGGAAGGGGAGACAGAGGGAGAGTGACAGAGAGAGAAATAAGGAGAGAGAGAGCACAGCAACTACTGTGAACTGATAATGTTCCTTATTCCAACACGACTAAACTAAAACTAACTAACTAAAACTAATCATAAAATGTAATAAAATAAAGTTTAATAAAGCCTTTAATCAACTCACTTATGTCTATAAAATACATCCTAGAATCTCCTCTCCGGGAACCATCACCTTATCGTGGTGGAGAGGTTTGTGTGTCCCTATGATCCTGAGAGCTGTGTTG
>JAODTR010003591.1:0-12663 GCA_025399935.1 Amblyopsis rosae
AGCCACTTGGCTCTGTGGGTGGGCCGATAGTCACGCAACAGAATCGGGCCGAGTACAGTATATTGTCCGTCTACCACGTTCTCTTTGAATTTTTGCCGCTAAACATCATGACACGATCAATGTCAGTTACATGCTTATCGGGCCAGACACTGTTTGCCGCATTACAGTTCATTTTTGCCGAACAACGGCAGAGGCACATCAAACCATGATCGGGCTAAGTAAAATACAATGTAGTCAGGCTGACTACAGCATGTCATACTCGGCCCATTTAAATAGACACATTGCATCTACAGTGCCGACATTCAGGCGCAATCGGGCCGACTGTGCTTGCTATCTGGGAGACTGTGGTCATATTCAGTTGGGCTTCGTGTTTGAAGCTCTGTCCAAATTTGTTCTTTGAGTGCGAGTTTATGTCATTCCATGAGTAACGTTATGGTTATGTGTTATCTTACTGATTTTCTCATTGTAACTACTTGATAATTACTTAGTTAAGTGTTTGTATAACAGATGTGCACATCCACCTAATCATTTAACTTTCTATAAACATAGTGGGAATTTCTTCTTAATATACAGTCTAATTATACCGTTTACTTTGTAAGGAAGTTGATGTTGGAATATTCACCGTCATTGAATTATGTGGTGTCATGTATATCGGTATACGCACCCTGGCTGCAGCATGGTGTGTATCTGCCATGCCGTTGTAGTAATTAAGTGCACCAGTGGATGGCGCAGTTTGATCATTTCTAATAATTAATCATTAGGGACTAATTTGTGATAACCTGAAGGTTAATACTAAGGTATTATATATGTATATGCTTAGATTGGCGATAATATTATGTTATTATTCTTTAGTATAATTCTGTGTCTGATACATATAAGAATAGGCTACTTATGTTATATACATATATATACATATACATATACTGTACATATACGTATATATTATGAGACTAATTCATGTGGGCTCCACAACAGGTTATACTGTGTTATTGACTTGATTATTATGATGCATTTGTTGTGGTAGTAATTTAATGTTGATTATTTGATTGTAATTGCAGACCTCACTCAAAGAGATGTCATAATACTGTCAATACAAGACTAAAGTCTCATCCTGCCTCCTCTTTACTTCATGTTCTAAATGACATACAGGGGTGTTTACCACTAAACCCAAACTAGCCAGTCCTATTACAGTCAACCTCCTCAATATTGTGCATTCTTCAGCTAACTTTTCTGCACTATTCCTTGACTATTGATGGCGACATGGTGTCGCCTGTTTTTTGGACCCGAACGAGTATGGGCCCGTTATTTTTTTGAAATCCACTGAACTTTTTGGGTTCGGATCTGTTTTTGTCGGGTCCGTTAGGAACGGATCTCAATTCATGTTTTTTATGAAAAATGCTTTGGTTAATTTCGGATAGGGTGCAATTTTTTGGACACGTGAAGACCTCTACAGTATAGTAGCATATGTTACTAGCCTAAGTACTCTTTTTCTTGTGTTAAAATAATATAGGCCTAAATATAGGCTATAGTGTATACGTGTATATATATATATTCTTTAAAAAATGCATCCAGGAGGGCAGTCGCCCTTTTCGCTCCTGCCTGTTCACGTCCTTGTAACTGCCCCTAGAGAAACGTTTCCGGAGATTATCGCCAGTTAGTAGTTTGATTTTGTGTGCCAGTGCTGCGTTTCAGAGAATCAATATCAAATCAAGGAGGGTTGTATTTCCAGATAACAGCTCTTGACCGCACGGCTATTCATCATAAGTGTGTAGAAACCTGATAGGTCAGAAGAAATGATATACTAGGAGTGGGTCTTTCTTATCTCTCCATAGCAGAGGAATTGGAAGACATGCCGATCAATACCATGCTGTTGTGTTGCGCTTGCAGCTGATTTGGTTCGCCGGCTGGCATCTTTCAATACCATGAAATAACAACTTTAGCGGCATTGTTTGGAAGGTATAGCCATATTAAAGTAGCATTGACTATGATATTGTAAACCTGCGTTTAAAATATTAAAACGGTCGATGTATTTTAATGAGATCGAACAAATATAGGCTACACACTTTATTTCCTGTAGGCCTATATGCAATCTTTAAATAGGGTGGACATTTTTATTTTTTTATTTTTTTATACATTTGCTATTTCAGTTTGTGCATTTTTGTAAGGATAATTAATGGAAGCGGTTTATTAGTATGTACTGTAGACCTACTGACATTCGTTTAAACCACATGCAGATATTCAATCCATTGAGGCAATGGCAGTGGGAAGTAACAAATTCACCTCCTGTGGTATCCTACAGTAGCCTATCGCTATTGGCTCAAGGGCATCTAATGGACTAGAGGCGGAGGCAGCTCGCCAAATGTAGGATACTGCGGGACAAACACATCCAAGAACTCGTAGTTTGACTTTAAACAATTGTCCGTTTTACATGGGTTGCATTTGCATCTCTCATATGCCTCGCCCAAGTTCCACTCGTGTGTGTAAGTTTTTACGGATGTATGCAGTAGCCTACGCACGGGTTTCCTTTAATTGTACGTGGACGTTTCTCTACGCGTTCAATCTGCGGCAACTTTGGAAGGATATCTGCAGCGAAGTCCATCTGCAGTGAAGTTCACGACAAAGAGCTGTGTGTTGACAAGCTTCAATTCCGGACCAACACAGCTAATACGAAGTTGTCTCGAAAAAGTAGTGAAAGACTAAACATTGTTCTGGTTCCTCAATGCCTCCAAGCAACTCCAAGCAACGACTGTATGCCTACAGCACACATAAGACCGAGTTGAAACATTTTGCCACACATATACCAATAAAAACGGATGACTGTTTCATAACTAAGGTGAAGCTAAGAGGACCACTGTCTTCTGACTTCGCCTGAATAATTATGGTCGAGTTGAGAAACCTGGACATTAAGTGAGCTATAGCGCAATTATCACACATCTCTCATTTCCATATAGGCTAGTGCGAGTTGGATGGACCTCCGCCAATTGCCCATCAGAAGGCGGCGAGAGTCGTGTAGCATAACCCTTCCTCCATAATAATTACACCGACATGCGCAAACACTGGCAGCAAGAGTTTATAATCCCAATATCACTGAGCCGACTCTCGTTGAATGGTCCCAGTTGTTAGTTGCAGATGAATCGGCAAAAGGCTGCACTCAGGCGTCCAGATCATGTCCCGCCGCAAGCAAGACAAGCCACAGCATCTCACGTCGCACGGAGAAACGTATCCAAAAGGGATCTCACAAAATGGTATGTTTAAAGCTAAAATGTCTTTGTCTTTTACTTTTATGGAATATGGTAATGATGGCATTTAAAAAGCAGCGTTTTATTAAATGTTTATTGTTATAAAAAAAAAAAAGATTTACCTTATCTTGACCGTATGGTGAATCGTGTAATTTTGTTTTAGACTATCCCGAAACAGGCCTTGCTATAAACTAGCCTAATGTAATGGTAAATACAATTGCGCATGTAACTTCTATAGGCCAATTTTGTAATAATTTAAATTGAGGCTAATTATGATCATTAATAATAATAATATTAATAATAATAATACATTTTATTTTGGACACCTTTCTAAAAATTCAAGGACATCTTACATAGTAAATACATAGATATAAAACAGTTGGCTAAAAAATACATACTATAGAAATAAACATTTTATATGATAAATATTTACATACTATAGAAATAAACTTTTGGTCTGAGAAGTATATACAAAATAAAATAAAAATATAATACAATAAATGAATCAGTCAGTTGAGAGTGGAAAAAAAATGTCAAATGTCATCTTGGCAAAATGGCAATCTTGAAGAGGTGGGTTTTGAGGAGTTTAGCAAACGAGGTGACCGTGGTGGCATGTCGAATGTACAGTTGAAGTGCGTTCAAGAGTCTGGGGGCAGAGCAGCTGAAGCTGATTTGTGGCTATGTTCTATTTTATTTGGTTGTTGTGTTTTCTATTTAATTTATTTTGTTTTGTTTTATTTTACTTGCGAATTTAGTTTGAAGCTGGCCTGTGTTTTCGTTGAAGGCCTTCTTGTCAAAATATTTCAGCATTTTTAGATTTGTAAGATAATTAATCTACATTACAATACAAAGATAACCAGTAGGCATATAATTCATATAAATTACCTACATTTATTGAAAGTCACCCTCTGTTAATGTTTCAGTATTACTGTATGCTATGCTACAGATAACTTTCATGTAATCTTCTAATTTTTAATTTACAGATTTCTTGAAAGTATGACATGTAATATGCTAAGATTAGGCCCACTGTAATGTCATGTAAATATAAAATGATGGCATGATCTAGACTCCAGTATAACAATTTATTTTAATGTGCCAGAAATAAAATAATGTATACTTCACTAAACATTTTCTAGATATCATGTTACATTATGTAATATTTATTACCATATTTTTTATAATACAATTTACATGCATCAAGTTTGTGTCACCTTGGGCCTTTAAAGCATTAGCTGACTTTTTAACCATTCATTATTCTGGAATTAGGCTTGAGGTTCAATTTCCATATGCCCCACTGCATTTACAACAGTTGGGCTGAGTTTAACACAACACGTGCCTGATCTGTAAATGGTGCAAAACTCATTATCTGATAGCTGGCATGGCTATCTCCATTAAACATGTGAAAATAAAATTTAATAAAATATCCCCGGCCTTCATTTTGTCACTACACCATAGTGTTTGTGGCCAAACGTTGTTAAGTCCATTCTCTGGCCTATACACAGCCTAGCAGGAGGGTTATATCTGCAATGTACTTTGAGCCTGGTGATTTAACCTTTGTCTGGATTGCTAAAATAGGGGCAAGGGCCCCCTGTCAGGAGCAGGATGAGTGACTGGTCTTCAGTGATTATTCTGTTTTTCTTCATAAATCAACAAACCATATAATAAAAAGAATATATAAGGTATAGTTTCTGGTTCTAAATCATTTTCTAAATTTGAAATAAATGTATATCTTATATTGTTAGCTACTAAGCCATTTATTTTAAAACTGAAAAAATTTACAATCCTAGTATTAGCTAAATTGTCTCCTAACACCACCCACTTAGAGTAAGCAACTCTGATCATTTACATATTTCCCCTTTGAATGGATCTCACCAAACTGCTTAACCCCAGGGCGGGGACAGAATGCACATTACTTTTAAAGGAAAGTTATTTCTACCTGACACATTGTGGTTTTAATTCAGTAAAATTGGAAGAATTTCCTTATATCTCAGTTTAACATTTAAATCGTTATGTATGTGCATGTGTGCCTAGAAGTAGGCACATACACATGCCTTTACCTACTTGTGCACAAACACGCTTTGTCTGTAAGGATTTATTCTATACTGTAAGCACAAAAGTGCAGATATTTTTGGCACACAACCTACTGCCCATAGCACACACACAAACGTTGTGAAATAATATACTAATAGTACTGCCATTTATTGCGGTTTCTCTTTTTCCATGCCTTTCAACTATATTGTGAGTGAAAATGGTAGAAAAATATTTAGCTCAAAAATGTATAATAGATCTAGTAGCTCTAATTACAGTAACCTATTACTGTGGTTTCCCAGATTTTCTTTTAGCTGCTATTTGTTTCCTAATGGGGCAAAACATGAACAAATGTAACAATAGTGTGTCTTTCAAGAGGAACATTTGCAAGTTAACTCTGAGGGAAAACAACATAGAAGGTCTAAATATTGGTGGATACAAGTGAAAAATGAATGAACAGTTGTGTCAGGCCTACCTCCAAATGATATACTTAATTCAAGTATAATCATTTTATAATTTCACATAAGAAAATGGTTGACATAGTTGAAAATTAAAATTCAACGGAATATTACATTAATTTATTCTACTTTTGTGTTGATATAAACAATTATATAATTTATTTTTGTCAATTTATTTAGTTGTGGCAGTGGAAAAATAGACATTTAAGATTTAAGATTAAATCAAATCAATATGATAATGATTCCAGTTTGCATTTAACTGTCTATTGTTTTTCTATGTTGAAAGTAAAAAGATTTGATAACACTTAATACACTAATGGAAAGGAGACAATCCTTAACAATCATTAAATCATTTTCAGCATGGCCTGCTGTTTCTATAAAAATCCCTAACCATGCAATAATTCTATAAGAAATTAGTAGCACAATGTATCCTGTAACATTCTAAAAAAATTTTAATTATTCCGAATAATTCATAATGTAAAATGTTTTTGTTGTATATTTGGAAATAAAATGAAGTGACATCTTTTTCTTCAGACATCTTTGAAGGCCCAGAGAGAGAAGACCTCAGTGGAGGTCAGAGCCACTATAATAGCGAGGAAACACACATATGTGAGAAGTGCTGTGTCGAAGTTTTCACTTGGGCCCAACTTTGCGACCACCAAAAAGATTGCACTGAGGACCCTCTGTTTATAGTGCAGAACGACAAGAGGATGCCCACTCTTGAGGACTGCCTGGTGGAAGCTCCCGCTGTTTCCAGTGCGGCACCCAGTGATTTTCCTGCAGCAGAGTCATTAGATTGGGGCCTCGAGCTGGGAGAGACCCTCCTGAATGAAGGTCTTGAAGAGGACAGGGTGCTGAAAGAACCTGTGGAGTTTGACAACAAACACACTGTGACTTCTAGCCCCCAGGCCCCAGATTCAGCCAGCTCCATTTCGCGTCAAATGTCAGCTGCTGGCAAGTACAGCATGCAGAGTACAAATGTGACACTGGAGATCCTTCAGAGCACAAGGGTGGCTGTCGCCCAGTTTTCTCAGGAAGCAATTGGCAGTGATCCTGGAGGGAAAAGGGCCTCTCACACCATCCCGGTGATGCTGGAGCGCCTACTGGCCCTGCAGCAGCAACAGGTCCATCAGCTGCAGCTTATAGAGAAGATATGTAGGCAGGTAGCCACTATGAACAAGCAGCCCACCCAAGCGGCACTGAACCCAGCCTCCAGAGCCCTGTCCCTTGCCCCTAGTGCTTTCCTGCCTCCAGACCTCATCCCTCCATCTGTACTTCACCTGTCTGGAACAATGCATGAGAGATCACAAAGCCTGTCATTGCAAACCACATGTGGGCAGTCAAATCTTAAAGGTACCACATGCACCTCATCCTCCTCTGAATCCCCAGCCCCGCCCCCCTCTAGCTGCAGTAGTAGCAGTATGTCCACACTGCTGCCTCCCTATACGGGCATACACACGGACCTCACCGGATGTATTCAGACCCTGAGCTCTTCCAGCTCTTTTTCCCTGGGGCGGGGCAGTCTCCTGAGCGCTCCGTCCAGCATGCCGTTTATACCCCAGAGTCCCCCTAGCAATGGAATATTCCCTAACCCCCTGGCTAGCATTGCTGCTACAGCTAACACACTTGATCCTCTTGCTTCCCTGATGAAACACCGAAAAGGAAAGCTGTCTGGCGTATCCCTGTTCGACACCAGGCCCAGTGCGGGTGAGCCCTTCTTCAAGCACAAATGCAGGTTCTGTGCCAAAGTCTTTGGCAGTGACAGTGCCCTTCAGATCCACCTGCGCTCCCATACAGGGGAACGGCCCTTCAAGTGTAATATCTGTGGCAATCGCTTCTCCACAAAAGGGAACTTAAAGGTTCACTTCCAGAGACATAAAGAAAATTATCCTCATATTCAGATGAACCCGTATCCTGTGCCAGAATACTTAGACAATGTGCCAGCAAATTCTGGTATTCCCTATGGAATGTCCTTCTCCCCAGAAAAGGCTTGCTCCTCGTGGGTGGATAGCAAACCCGTTGTAGCAACTCTGCCCTCTTCTATAATTCTTCCACTCGCCTCAACGCTCAGCAGTATGGGAAGCTCAAATGGCAGTGTAATATCATCTGTTAAATCTCCCTATCGGCCAGTCTCAGGTGAATGTGTGTCTCTGTTGTCTGAATGTGTAGCCAGTGAGCCCTATAGTCTTCCTGTTGCCTGTTCCCTGCGATGCAGCCGCATGAATGAAGCGGCCAACATGTTAACAACAGAAGGGGTACACCTTCCACAAAACTGCTCCCAAATGCCACAGGCCAACCCAATTGGCATGGCAACCAGCACAGTAGCCCCGAGTGTGTCTACCACATCAGAGCCCGCAATCCCAGCCTTCTCTGTGTCGAGCTCCCCACTGCTCTTGTTCAACTCTGATCAGATTAAGTTTTCATCCGGCGGCCTGTTGGACTCTACGCAGACTTCAGAGACCTCAAAGCTTCAGCAACTGGTGGAAAACATTGAGAAAAAGATGAGAGACCCCAACCAGTGTGTCCTCTGTCACCGTGTCCTCAGCTGTCAGAGTGCCCTGAAGATGCACTACCGTATCCACACAGGGGAGAGGCCCTTCAAGTGTAAAGTGTGCGGCAGGGCCTTCACCACCAAAGGTAACCTGAAGACCCACGTCAGCGTTCACAGGGAAAACCCTCCGATTCAGGTGCAGCACTCGTGTCCCATCTGCCAGAAGATTATCACCAATGCTGTAGTTCTCCAGCAGCACATGCGCATGCACATGGGTGGGCAAATCCCTGACTCACTGATGGTGGACGGGATGTGGGAGATTGATGACAATATTTTTTTAGGTGAACACAATTATGACAATGACCTCATTGATGATATTTCAATGGATGATGCTGAGGAGGAGGAGGAGGAGGCAGGAAATGCAGAGGAGGGTGTAAGCCCAATTTCAATGAACTCTGTCTGTTATTCCCCTCCCAAATCCCTCCCTGTTGTCTCAAACATAGCAGCACTTGAGAAGCAAATTAGGATGATTAACTCCACAGTAAGCCTGAATCACTCCTTTAGCATTAAGTCACTGACCAATGGTTTTGGAGACAGTGGCCAACTGCCTATCAACTACACTCTAACAGAGAAAAAGGTGGAGAATCACCATTTCTATACAGGAAACCAAAGTGTGTCTGAAACTTCCACCTCACCCCATGTAACGGTGGTAACGATACACAGTAACTCTGATAGCAGAATAAACAAATCTCCAATTGGGCCCAAATATGAAGAGCCATTGGAAGCCTCTGTGAAGAAAGAGCGTTCAGATACGCCAAACACTGTGTCAGGAGCCGGAGGGGCCCACGATCTGAGAGGAATACAGCCCAGCAAACAATGTTTGAAGGAGGAGAGTCTGTACAGTTTGCCATACCAGCTGAGCAGAGAACGGGGTACACACATAATCATAATTTGAATCAATGGCAATGATTACAAACATTTGTACAATTAAGAATAAGTATGCATAAATGTATATTATTTGCAAACACAATCTGCCTCTGCTATGCGTAACTAATGATAACAACTTGCTTTTCAGCTCTAGGCATTATTAATTGCACTTCAGCAGGCATAATCAAAACTGAGATGAATGGGCGCAACCAACCAAACAATCCAACCGAGGGACAGACTCCACCCTGTACTCTATATATCCCTCCCTCCATTGGAAGCCCAGAAAAACCCTCCCTGCTGGGATCTGCTCCTCCCCGCCGAACCCCAAAACAACACAACTGCAGCATTTGTGGAAAGAACTTTTCATCAGCCAGTGCTCTTCAGATTCATGAGCGCACTCATACCGGGGAGAAACCATTTGTCTGCTCCATCTGTGGCAGAGCATTCACTACTAAAGGCAATCTAAAGGTACTGAATTGAACTTCCCTCATTGGGTTGTTTACAAACACATTTTGTAATCACTTCTAATGAAACAGGTATGTTATGTTGTGTTAGCTATAGTAAAGCCTGATTTATACCAATGTCAAACGTGGCTGTAACTAAAAGATTCACTGGAAATAAATGTTTTTACATGCATTGAACATTAACCAAGACTACAATTTACAATAACTTACAACAACTTACAACTACAACAGCTCACCAAATCGACTAGGGGACTTCCCTGATGTTTGGGCAGCGAAAATACAAACAACGGTCCTCTATAAATAGACTATTTTATATTGGCACAGTGTATCATGGTCAATGTTGGTGTAACAGGTCTACACCACTTTATGTTAATATTTATGGAGCCAGGGCCGTGTAGAAGCACCAGATAATTTTTTCATCTCGCACGGATAACGATAAAATAGCGGACCGTGAGGAGATATTTTGGTGAATTTGCCAAAAAGTATTTTATCTTACAATTGCTTACTAAACATTGAAACAAGTGTGTTACATTTATATATATATATATATATTTTCAACAATTATAGGCCTAATAGCCTGCCATTGTGGCTGACAATAAGCAACCTTCACCAAACACATAAGCTATCCGATTCTCATCTCATTCATAGGTTCACATGGGAACTCATATGTGGAACAACTCACCGACCAGGAGAGGCCGACGCTTGTCAGTGGAGAATCCCATGGCCCTACTGGGAGGAGATGCCATGAAGTTTGGGGAGATGTTTCAGAAAGACCTGGCCACCCGGCCCATGAATGTAGACCTGGGATTTTGGAACCGCTATACTGCAGCTATCGCCAATGGCCTGGCCATTAGGAACAATGAGATCTCAGTGATCAAGAACAGAGGCATTCCTCCTCTACATGCTATGACAGTAAGCATGGACAGAGTGAGCACAAGAGCAAGTCCGATAGCAAGTCTGGGAAAGACAAGCATGGGAGCTCATTTTTCTATGTTGGTTGACGACAGTGAAGAAATTGGCATCAATTGAAAAAAAATTATACAAATTAAAACATTATGCAAACTATTATGGAATTTTACATATTTGTAAACCATCATTGCTTTTTTGTAAAGCATTTTTGTATTGCAACATTTTTATTAATTGACAGAGCTGAATCCTGTTTCATACTTTAGTTTTGCGATATGTTTTCTTCTTTCTCTAATCAGTGCAAGTGACATTCTTTTGTATCTGATCATTCCTGAGGTTCTTGCCTGGGGAAATTTAACCTTAAGAAGGGATGACACCATTCAGTGAGGCAAATAACTCACTTTCACCCACGTTTGGACAGCTAGATCTGGATTGTTTCTATAGGTGGTGTAATGCACACATTCCTATGAATAGGTCTACATTCATTCCTAATTGCAATTATATGTGCTCAATGGACAGTTCCCCTCTCATTTGTACAGAACAGATGTTTGTCAGAATAATAAACAAATCAAAGGTTATCTGTATTTTGTTCACTACATCACTCTAAGTATCTGTGGGACAAGATAACTTTTGGGGGAAAAGTTCCCTTAAGTTATATTTTGACTAAATGTCATTGTCAGGTGTATGTAATCTCTGAAGGAAAAAAAGCAACATTCCATTATATTTTAAAATGGAAGATAATCAAATGTATACTGTAGCATACAGATACACACATATTAACATATTTTGAAATGTGTTTAAAACCTCTTGGCGATCAGGACCTTATAATCAATTTTTGCCTGAAAAAACATAGCCAATTTTAACATTTTTCTTTGGCCCTGACGAAGGGAGAAGCATATGCTTGATAGTTTATAAAAGGAAATACTTTGAACTTTGTTGAGATGTTAAATTAATGTAGGATAACAGTTTGCAATATATATGGCAAATATTAAACAAAATCCATACATTATTTTGAATTTAAATTATTTCCATCATCTTTCGAAATGCAATTAAAAGTCATAAATTTACATTGGCGGCGGGCAACACTATTTTGTAAGAGGTCCCCTTAGTGTCCCTCGCAGTTGTGCTTAATGTACCCAAAAGTACCTATCAAACTGTTGATAATGGCCTAATTAACAATTTCCATGTAAAAAAAAATAAAATTATAATATATTGATTGTGCCTATAGTAGGTGTAAAGAAAATCATAATGACTTGTATTTACAAAACAAAGCTCTACTGTGTAGGTCTATCGATGAGAATTTTTAACTGGTGAAAATCATGTATCAGAGAAAAAAAGAAAACACATGCCCATTAGAAAGACTGAAAATTCTGTATTGCAGCTACATAGCCTACAATATGCTATTTATCTTGTAAAATATTTAAAAATAAAATTATAATAAAAAATAAAATATAGCCGCAAGCCCAAGCATCAGATTAAAGATTTGTATTTCCTGCGCGTTCCTGACTTGGTTATGTTTTTGAATTTTCTGCACGTTCCTGACTTGGTTGTGTTTTTGTATTTGCTGCGCGTTTCCGTTTTGGATATAGTTGTTTTCATAACTGGTTTGTGTTTTTTGTATTTGAAGTTGTTTTCTTACTTTGTATCGTGTTTGCACCTGTCAGCCACCGTAGTTTTGGCTGGCCACACACTTTTAGCGGAGAAGAAACATAATATAATAAATATAAATAATAATATAATTTATAAATAATAATAAAAACAATAGGGCTCTCGCAGCTTCGCTGCTTGGACCCATAATAAACAGCCTAGAAAATTTGTGTTCATATTTTCCACAGTTCATATGAAATAATACAGAAAGACAATAGTTATATCACTGAAAAGGAACTGCCTTGAATCAGTGGTGTGTAGTCAGGTCCTTCAAAATGTTATTTTTAATTTATGAATAACTTTTATAGGACAAAAATAATTAATAGCAACTGGGGTAACTTTAATTTTGTGTTTAGTTAAAATATAATAAACACACTAATCACACATTTTTCAATCAATATCATTATCAATATTATTTATTTCTTAATTTCCACATTTCCTTGTTTTATTTATTTCCGTATTTCCATGGACGTAAATGTTAAGAAGGTAGGCGGTCCTACCTC
>JAODTR010003592.1:6215-30411 GCA_025399935.1 Amblyopsis rosae
CCCCCCCCCCCCCCCCCCCCCCCCCCCCCCCCCCCCCCCCCCCCCCCCCCCCCCCCCCTGCCGAGGTGGGACTACAGTAGTGTCATGCTCAATACAGATCAGTGGGGCAATGCCCCATGTATTGTACATGTGTTGCCGTGTGTTACTTGCAGATGACAAAATAAACGCCAAGTTTATGAAACACACGTTTGGATGTCGTTAAGTACTTTAAGCCCTAAGTGTGTATGAAATTCTTTTGAAAATAAACTTAAATGTGAAAAAAGCTTATTCACTCTGTAGAGTCATGCCGTCTTTAAGATGACAATATTCTCTTACAGTTTGCCGCGTGCGTGCGTGTTAGGAGCAGGTCTGGTGACAGAAAATAGAGAGCAGCAGGTTTAATTTGACACTGTGCACCATGCAGCCTCCAACCTACCTAGAGCAGAGGGCAGAGTGCCTAGAGAGCACAGTCCTTTTCCCTGGGCTCTAGTTAAGTTAAGGGCCCGACTGGATCGAGAGACAGTTGGTGAATGCATATGGGTGTCCATGCGAATTGGCTTTTTTTAGACCGTTAGCAGTTACAGTGTGATCATTTTAGTGTTATTAACACCATGATGTAGACTAATTTATAATACCACAACACAGTTGCACATTTAACAAAGATAAAATTCCTTATATGTGATACATTGCTCAATAGGAAATAAATAATAAAATACACAGTTCTTAGTGCATTATTAATGGGACAGAACAGATAAGGTACTTCCAGCAGCTATTGCAAGAAGCCTCAAAGTGAATGTTGTTGTTGTCATACTCCAATACGATCCCAAGCTTCAGCTTCAGGGCACTAAAATATGCAATATAGCCTGGTTCTTGCACAGGGTTCCATTTTTCCAATGAGCCGGGTCACTGGGAAGCCATTCTGACAGATTCAGAGAAATGCTAAGGAGGTCAGAGCAGCTCATTAGTCCTGTGACAGCTTATCTGAGGGAACAACCCTCATCCTCGTCATCATTAATATCAAGGCAATAGATGCAAAGCAAGTGACAAGGTTTTAAGATGCAGAGTGTGTTCTGCCAGCCAAACACTTGTGTGACAATAAAAACAGACAATATAGAGATACACACAGAGGCAGGTGACTTATTTTTTCAGCCGCTACAGTATCTGACAAAAGGAAACATAATCCTGGCACACAGTATAAGATATTAATGAGCCCTGATAGATAAATATACTATAGGTGTTGCAGACAAATAGACACTAATGCGTACTGTTACACGTGACAGTACTCAAATGATTCCAAAAAAGTAAGGCACAGTAATGGGCAACAAGGTTATGATTCACCTGAAGACTATGTCTGAAGCTAGAATCGTCCCTGTTTTGACACACAACATTTCAGAATTAATTCCTTCAAATTAAAGTTTGAAATCCAGGTTGCCCACTAAGTTATAGTTTGTATTGATGGAAGAAACATGATGCAACCCTGGTTTGCAGCATAGCGTCCACAGAAAGCTGGCAGGCTCCTGTCCTCTCCTCAGGTTAGCATTCCAGACTTCTAAATCACCCATCTCCTGTGTCAACCAGCAGCAGCAGCACAGTGGGAGAAGCTCAGATCAGCTTTGTCCATAGCCTTAAAAATGAGGCTAGTCAATCAGGTTCACTGTGTCCTATTGTACTCTCTGACCAGAAAAGCAAGGTTGTAGTTTAACAAGCAAAGTGTAGCCCAGTACACATTCGTTTTCTGTTGCTGGCTTCTAAAATCTGAAGCACATGTAGAATGGTAGAATGCACCTTCATTCAAACATGAGTCCTGATCAAGCCCCTAACATGGACACTCCTGTCACACATCGGCCTAATTATACAAGCACTGCCTTGAGTCATGTTATTCATTTCAGTGAAAATATTCGAAATAATCAAACACTATATGTCAGAGATGCGTGGAGTAGACTGCAAATCAGCAAGCTTAAACCCTTCAAAATGATATCTGATAATCATCTACCTTAAGTGGCAACCATTAAGGAGCCATGGAAGACTGGATATTACCAGGCATAAGCCCCAAACCCAAATGAGAACTGATCACTTCCAAAAAAACAAACGAAAGAAACTGCAGTAGTCTTTTTTACACCCAAACTAATATAATGTAAATAACATGATGTAATATGTTTTTGCCTAGCCTATTTGTTTTACATAATATTTTGGGCAAATTAGCATAAAAAAAAGAAACGGTCAGAAAATACTGGCTGAGTAGCCTATAGGCTAATTACCCATATTAGGGGTTATATTGCTTTGCAATAATTAAACTGGACTATTTGTAGATTATGGGAGAATATACATTGTCACTTATCAAACATATTGCCTCCTTTTCAGCAACCATGCACGATCAGTGAACCACTGGAAGGACAGAGAAATAACTATAATAAAGGCAGGGCAACTGTCTCCAGAGGAGTGGCACTGTTGCAGGTAATTTGCCGCCATAGTTGAGGGAGGTAGTAGTGTTACAATAAAAAAAATGGAAGGTGAGTGTCCCTGTCCATTATATTGCCACAGTGACAAAGCGGTTTTACAGGTTCCACAATCTTTCATTATTTTCCTTTCCCCCCACGCCTCTTATAACCAGTTATTTACTATTTACTGTATCCTCACTATAAAGACTACAGTTCCTGCTTAGTTTCATTCATTCAAGGCCTAGTAGTGCAAGTCATTTGCCAACAGTCAAGGATCAATCAGTGCTGTAGACAGTAGCAAGGCCTCTCCAGCACAGCGAACAATATAAAGAGCAATACATTATAGTGTGACTGACACTCACACTGTGAGACCTGGCTGGTTGTGTCATAAACTCACTACAACAGACCAGGCCAGACGTGATGACGACCATGCTATGAGTCATTTACATCTAGGCAATAATACATATCACTGAGATTAGTTTACATAAACACAAACGTGTCCAGCGCCCGCATCAGCAGCATGCCCATATAGGCTTGTAATAATTAACAAAAGAGAGAAACATGCGAAAAAAGCAGGTGCCTCAAACTGTTTGCACAATGAAGAGAACCATGCCTTTAGGAGGAGACAACCTTGTCTGATATGTCAGAGAAACAATGTTTGATAGTGATTTGTTTTCTTGTCTGTTATGATAAGCAGCATACGATGTATTTGTAACAGCAGGAAAAGTAGCAGTTATAGGCTACCCATCTAACAGGGTTACACAAACGAATAGAACTTCAGTTTTAGCCACAAACGAAGAAATTCTAAAACTCGAAAAGCTTATGTCATGATTTCCAAGCCCTACACTGAGCTTTTATAATCAGCTTACCAGGTTGAATACTGTCTCCACAATGTCTCGATTGGAAACTTCTCCAACTTCCACCAGACCAGCGAGTACAGCGAATTTCATCCTTATTCCCCTTATAGGAATCCCAGGGTTGAGAGCCGTGGGGCTCGATATTTCGTCGTTTCCATCACCAGAGTGCGCGGCACTCGGTGTCACTTCGCTAGCCATGGCTAAGGAAGGACAGAGCAGGTGCAGTTCACAGGTAAAGCACCTGTTTGCCTTCTACGGGGCGTTGGAGAGATAGCTTTGTCTATCTGCGTTCCAAATGGCTGGTTGTAAATGCACAGATCAACAAACGTGATAGTTCCTTCCCCATCCAAACGTAAGTTTTTCTACAAGCATTGAAAAGTGGTCAGATACCGCTGACAGGATACGGTAAGCGTATGAGCCTCGAGTTGCCTGCGGTCCAACGCAACTTCTCTCTCCTGTTCTGAAACTTGATAGCTACGCAAAGGATGGATGAATGTTGTTAAATTCCATATAGGAAATTGCTGGAAACCCCCGTATTTATGAAGTGTAGAGCCTAGCTTGCACCTGTTCTTTCTCCCGCTGTCAAAGTATATTGGAAGGTACAGCGACTTGAATGTCTTCGGCAGTAACGTAGCAGTGGAACTTGCTATTGTCACTGTCTTACAACACTTGACAGGTAGAGCGCTGGTGGCAGCACAACTCCGAAACGAGGGTCAAGTATGTCAACAGCTCCTGCGAGAGTCGTCAAAGGACAACGATCCTCTTGGTGCTCCCCTATTAACTCTTTGGAGTTATTATATGCCAGCATTTACGCAGTTCCAATGCATTCTCTTCCTGATTTTACCCCGTAGCTTCAGCTTGTCCCCGCCATGACAGTATATCCCTTGAGCAAGCGGAGCATGCGCAGTGGTACTTTTAGTAAATTCAGTTAGATCATGGCTCAGGTGTGCAGTCTTTTTACGGTCTCAGATGTCACAAAGAGACAGTGTCGTGCCTATATTTTTCGAAATTGTAATTTTTCCTTTATTCCTAGATTGCCTATAAATGATTGTGGCAGACACACATTTTATTTATAGTAGGCTTATTGGTAGAAAATCTAAAATGAAAGCTGCACTAAAACTACATGTAGTTTAAATAAGGTATGAACACTTTTAGCCGGTAAACAAAATCTGCAAGACAATCTGATCAATAATAAGATACTCTACACTTCACCCCACTCTATGATCAAGCTCCAACTTGAAATTATGCATATCTTATTAGACCCTTGTTTAATGTGTTTTCTTCTTATTTTCTTTATGTTGTGTCAATATATTATTAAAATAAGAATTAAAATTAACAAATTTGCTTTACTTGCTTCTTCAAGTAAAAAGACAAGTCCTGTTAAATATGTATTTGTTTCCCTTTCTCAGTGGAATTTCTGCTGCTACCTCCTCAGAGGCAGCAAAGTTACCACAGTCCTCCAAGTCTACAGGGAACCTGGGAGTCAAGGTAGCCAGCAGCACCATGAAGAGACATGTTGCAATTATGCATCCTTATCTGCTGCAATGCCCTGAAATCATAACATATTGGCAGACGCCTATAACTCTTATACAAGTATACAATATATGCTTTTATGAGTATTTACTGCACTCTAGGTCAAAAAAAGTGTGTATGGTTTGTAGTATTGATCTTGAGATACTGTGCATGTGTGTGTGTGTGCGTGTGCGTGTGCGTGTGCGTGTGTGTGTGTGTGTGTGTGTGTGTGCGTGTACAGGTGTTATGTTTGTATGGAAATACAGATAATTGATGTACGAATGTTTGCTTTGTAAACTGAAGTAAACATTTTAAAAACGCTGTTGTTACAGTAACAATTTGGGTGTAGATGATAGAAATACACACCCCAAGAATCAGGTTCTACCACTTCTAAATTCAAGATCTGGAGTGTTTGGCTATGATGTTAATTTTTTCAATAGGGTTCACTAAATGAAAATATATAAACACAGGATTATAAACCTAACCAAAGTTGTTGCGTTAACAGGATCTAAAAATACCGCAATTTAAAATTATGCTAAACAAATATAATATAATTGTTCCTGAGGGGAAATGTGGGTGTTACCACAGCAGCAAGAGAATATAAAAAGTATACATATAGAGCAAGACCTATGCAAGGAGGGGTGTTTTTTGTTTTCATGTTAAATGTGGTCCTGTAAAGCCCTTTGAGACTGTAATGTGATTAAGAGTCATATTAATAAAAGTGATTTGACTTGACTAGGCCACTGTAACCAAAAACATTAGTTATAAACCAAATATATTGGAGTAATATAGCAATATTGGTTATTTTGCTATTAAAAAGATGGCCCAATAAGTAAATGTCTAGTGCAATTAACAAAATGTAAGACCTGCAGCACCTTTTAAAAACATTAAAGTGCTTTGTAAAACACATTAAAAGCGTAATGTTAGGCCAGATGCATAAAAAAAAAAACATGGATACACATTAATTAAAATAGAACATTTTAACTAAAATAATATTAATACCTAATATTATATATAATATCCTCATAAAGTGAATGTGTAATGAAATGTGAAAGTAATCTATATAATAGCTCTCTACCATTGTCTACATGTCTACCAGTGGAGGACGCCAAAGTAGCCAACCACAACGACTCGCGAGAAAAAAAGGAAATCTCATTCCTCCAGTCTCTTCATTTCTCGCGGTAACACGTATTTCCTCCTCTTTTACTCTCTGTAGCCAACATGGCAGTTGGCAAGAATAAGAGGCTGACTAAAGGCGGCAAGAAAGGTGCCAAAAAGAAGATGTAAGTAAATACATTTAGGTGCCAGTAAGGCAAATGTACTCTTCTTTCTTTGATAGAGGAGGTTAGATATTTAAAATGTGAAGGATGAAGCTGATACAAGTAGATGTCGCCGGGTAGCTGCTAAGCTGCTGACGAACGATTGGAAATGAGTTGTCACGTTCTAACAATGCCTGTGACTTCAATGTTTAGTTTAAGTTGTATAGTTTATTAAGTATCTTATCCGCTGAAAATATGATCACAGTTCCTTTGCCATACCGCTTTATGAAGCGGTTTTCCAACCGGCAACATAAGCACAAACTGAAATGCTACCAAGATGGCGATGATACCCTACATTACATTGATATTAGACCGTGACAGGGCTGTGCAGATAAATTATGCATGGGGCCTAAATATTGTGTCTAATGTGTGTAGGGTAGTATTATTATTAGTATTATTACCACTGCATTCAGGGGTCACTGTATACTACATTACTATATGTGCCGTACAGTAGGAGTGCACGTTAGCTAGTGTGCTAACTCAACAGAAGACTGCCAGTATTAGTACAGCGATGTAAGAGCGGTCTTTTTGCGTTACAGTATTTTTTTTACCCTTCTATAATAAACTGTTTAAACTCGGAAATGTGTGCAGCACTTGTCTTTAGTAATTAGATTTTTCGTCTTTAGTGTCGACCCTTTCTCCAAGAAAGACTGGTATGATGTCAAGGCACCAGCCATGTTCAACATTCGCAATCTCGGCAAGACCTTGGTCACCCGGACTCAGGGAACCAGTAAGTATTGTTTAATAGTAAATTAGTCTGAAAGGAACAGTATTGAATAAACTTGATTAGAGATCATCTGTTGTGAATCTTTTTGTTTAGCTTTTCTAACTGCAGCATGTTTCCTCATCTAGGAATCGCCTCTGATGGTCTAAAGGGCCGTGTTTTTGAGGTGAGCCTTGCTGACCTGCAGAACGATGAGGTGGCCTTCCGTAAATTCAAGCTCATTACGGAAGATGTTCAAGGCAAAAACTGCCTGACCAACTTCCATGGCATGGACCTGACGCGTGACAAGATGTGTTCAATGGTTAAGAAGTGGCAGGTGATTATCACTCAGATCCAGGAGTCGACATTGTCCAGTGCCTGTAGCAACACTAGTTTACATTTTGGCTACCAATGATGCACAGCCAGTGGCCCCAGCGGCCACCTTAACATACTTTATTTCATGCTCTGGTATTGCAAGCTATATTTCAACTGTTGGCATTAAGAAGATTAACACGGTCAAACTGTTAGCAGGCCTACTGTTTACCTGTTCTCGCTTTATTACCATTGTCGAAAGCAGCGACAGCTTCGAGCTCGAGCAGCGTCCACATCGCCTTTTCCCTTGCATTGTGCGAACTTGCTCCTGTTTAGCTCGGTGTGTGGTGTGCAAAACAAACTAGGTAAATGGTGTCCAGAATCAACTAATTCTTGATTGCAATTATTAAACAACATAATCATGGCGGAGGGGATCAAATGTATTTCCCATCAAAACAACTGACTTTTGGTTACTTTGTAAAAATGCATGCAAAATTGTGGTCATAAACTAGTAATTTAGGCCACAAGAGTAACTGTCTTGGTGGCCCGAGTGGCTAGTGGAGGTTATTATCTTTATTTTATTACCCCTGCTCAGATCTCTTACTATACTTAACTTTAATGAGGTTTGATTAAAGTAAAAGAAAACACCAATTTATCTGGAACCCGAAATATTATAAAACTTTGACCAACTTGCACGCTGAACAAGTAAAACGCTTTGTAATCCAGCTGTCAATACATGAAACTGTTTTTAAAATGGTGCAATAATTGTCTGTTATATATGTTGCAACCCGCATAGCTTATACAAAATTATTTAATTTCAATTTAAGTAGTTACTTGCATGTATTTGGAACTGCTACTTTCTAATATCAAAGATTAAGTGGAGAGAGCTTTGTTTGAACAAGGTAATCTTGTTCCTCAAACTTGTTACTAGTGTCTAGCATCTCAATGCACTACACACCAGTTTAGTACCGACATTGACATATGTACCATATTTTATGCCTGTGAGGAAACTAACTGATGTATGTCTGTGCTCTCCATGCAGACCATGATTGAGGCCCATGTGGATGTGAAGACCACAGATGGTTACCTGCTGCGCCTTTTCTGTGTGGGTTTCACAAAGAAGCGCACAAACCAGATCAGGAAGACCTCCTACGCCCAGCACCAGCAGGTCCGCCAGATTCGCAAAAAGATGATGGAGATCATGACCCGCGAGGTTCAGACCAATGACCTGAAGGAAGTCGTCAACAAGTTGTAAGCCAGGCTTCTGTCATGTCTGTCAGATACAGCCAAGTAATTGAAATGAAACTGCATCTGTTAAAATGCAACATTTCCTGTAGATATTGCCACCTAAGCCCACACAAATGTCTCCATGAGTCTTTGGGCTCCAAATGAAGGCTGCTGACTGCTATTTAATCAGCTGATGCTCTTTGTCATGTCTCAGAACCTGTTTGCTTGGCTGAGCATTAATGTGTACTGGTGGTGTGTTTCAGGATCCCTGACAGTGTTGGCAAGGACATTGAAAAGGCCTGCCAGTCCATCTACCCCCTGCATGATGTCTACGTAAGGAAGGTCAAGATGCTTAAGAAGCCCAAGTTTGAGTGTAAGTAATGGATAACTGTTCATTTCTACTGTTTATACATGTGGATGTGTGACAATATTGTAATTAATTTAATACATTTCCAAGTACAGTCAGTGAGGCCACAGTGGTATTTCTGCAGCAAACCTTTTGGAAGAAGGAAAAAAACGAGGGGCCAAGCTCGGTAGATTTTTCTGTCTGGGTGCTACATATGCTCAGCTTAAACAAAATGTATTTAGTGGCGTAAGGCGCACTGTTGCCAACTCTTTTCCAATGAAAGTAGCTAGCACTAGCTCCAAGAGTCGCTAGAAGTCGCCAGATGACATCATACGCTCATTAGCATATTGATGGCGTCATCGCATATTAATTTGAATCCTTCTGCCGGCCCCACCACACACACAAGTTACTGACTGTCTGAACACGGCACAAGAGAGGGAGAGAATCTGCCGCTGCTGGACTGTGATTACTCTAAGCAGCATATGAGAATACATTACAGAATTCAATATTTCTCACCTTTTCCCTGGTCTGAATAAGTGGCTAAATTAGTCGCTAGTCGCTTTTTAGAAAAAGTAGCTAAGAGGACCTGAAAAGTCGCTAAATCTAGCGACCAAGTCGCTAACTTGGCAACACTGCTAAGGCGGCACGCCAACTTGATGTTACTATTTCAGTATCTAAACTAACCAAAACTAATATAATTGAAATGGCAGGCTAACATGTTTGTTTGGACAGGACTTGATTAGAATAGTCTTAATATTCAGTTGGCTAGTGTAAGTAACCCTATAGTAAAAATAGCTGTTAATGGGATTTGGAACCAGTTTATGGTTTGTGTAAAACTTTTCTTCTTTCTTTCAGTGGGCAAACTGATGGAGCTCCATGGTGAGGGCGGCAGCACCACTACCAAGGCAACTGGAGATGATACTGGAGCCAAGGTTGAGAGAGCTGATGGCTACGAGCCCCCAATCCAGGAGACCGTCTGAAACACCCTGACAGATTTAATAAATGTAAATGACCAGATAATGTGCTGTTGTGTTCTGTAATCCAGGATTAGCTGGGAGAATGTAATGGAGCTATTTATATATCACTCATACATACACAAACCCAGTAGTACTGCAGTAAAGGGTAATTTGGTCCATTCCCCAGGTGTGGGCTACAGTTGTCAACTAAAAGCTGACAGCCTAAATGGTTAAACTGAGCTAGCAGCTGTCTAGACACTTTTCGTTGAGTGTCAGACCACCATGCGCTGTACTACCAAGGGTTGTGAAGCTGACCCAAGCCACTGGGTGGTGCAAGTGTACGTCAGGGCATTTTTGTAAATGGAATGTCACTAAATCTAGTGTTGGCTGAGGCAGAAACATTTCCAATGAAATTTCACATTTTATTATAACAATGGAAAATCTAAACACATTTAGGAAGTAAGTGCTGAAGGAGGCACCACGAAACTACAATACTGCATTATGAAAGTAACTTCAGAAGTCTGCTGGGAAATCTGATTTGTCTTGCATTGATAATTCTATTGGGCAGTTTACATCACAGATGTGCTCTGAGCCCTACGGTATTCTAGGGTTTCAAACACTTTATGCTATCCCAAAATTTGTACATAGTTTTTTGGGACTAAAGCACGTTTCCCTCTCAAATCTCCCAAGAACCACTCGTCATCAATGGACTCCATGTTGGTTATAATGTCTCCTACCTGTATAGAAGAAAGGGGTTACAATTAAGTTGTGCAATACAGGGAAACGTATCCTTGGTCAACAGACGGCTATTCACCCTCAGAGAGAGCTCCTCCTCGCAGTTAGAAGTGAAGTCAAACAGGGCCTTGGCTCTGCCTCCTACTTCATCACACAATTGGTGATCATCTAGTGACTGGCCTGCTGATAAGACATAAAACATCCTTCAACTGGTTGGGAAGAAAGCTGAATTACATACTAAATCCTCTGCATTAGTAAATGTGCCACAATTGCTTTCTGTATAATAGGTGTTTGTTAGAAAAATGATTGGTCCACGCTCAGAGTGAAGTGGCCTCATGCTGTCATTTCATTTGCAGACTACAGTGTCAAACAAACCACTGCCACATACATTCTTGATGTATGATGATGAATCTCACACAGTTGCTAGGCAGAACAACTGAAACGGTGTCAGTTGTCCTGCCCAACAACTGTGATTGGAGACACCAAGCATGGCGTGTTTGTCCTGCCAGTTGTCTGATCAGCCAACCATTTGTCTGTACAATTCCCATAGTTGTAGTTATCCTAAAAGCAAAACACAGGAAATTAAAAGTACAAACATTTCACGACTTGTTTAAACATTCTTTATAACAATACCACCTAAATCCTTTGATAAAAAATTTAAAGTTATTATATTGTTTGTATTATTATTTTGGTTACTTTGTTAAATGAGTTTGAACTTTAACATAGTTAAAATGTGGCTCCTGGAAGCTGTTAATAATTAAAATAGTGGGATTGGTGTGGACTTGCGTGTGACACATTTACTCCATTTCATGACTGACAAATGTGGTCAAGCCATAATCAAAGCTTATCCTATAACACCAGATATCTGTCACATTAGACACATCCAGCTGGGGAGCCGTTCATTTAAACTGTTTTAAAAGGGCAGGTGCTTTCAATAAATGCTTGGCAGGTGATTGGACGAACCACAAACCAGTAGAACCTGTTATCCACGCTTGCAGTAGAAAAGTTGGGAGAAGCGTGACAATAAATTTTCCGCTGAGAAATGCCTTTGCTCTTCTAATAAATTCCAATTAAACTGATGCTATATTGTATCATCTACTATAGGAACCTCTGTAGGAGCCGTCATTTTCGTTCAAGTTGTTTTCAAGTCTCCTTCGTCACACCTACGCCCATAGTTAACAGTATGACGCTGATTGGCCACACTAGGTGTACCGGCCTTAAACAACGATTGCCAAGCTGATTCTTGAGGTGAAGTCAAAGCTACATAACATGGTCAAATGTTAAGGGGCCTCCTGAATAAATGTGAGCTTGAGTGAAGGCGCAAACCCCATCCAGGTCAACATCACACTCAAGGAGGCACGGCCACCGGAACAGCATATCCTACCTGTGCTGGCCTCAACGAAGGCCTTTGGGAAAATGCCCTCTCTGCCATGCAGCTTGCCAGTGCACCACTGTTCATCAATATACTTGGTGACTAGAATACGATCCCCCTGCTGAATGGATAGGTCATCCTCTGTCTCACCAGCAAAGTCATAAAGAGCCACTACCCACTCCGCACCAGAATCATCACCCTATAATATGAATACAGCAAGGAAAACAGAAGTCTAATCTTAATCACACATATAATCAATATAATCAGTGATCTAATGAAATGATTAAAAAAACCTTGATAATTAAATGTGCCATGTGTGATACACTTGGTTGTCACACATGGCACATTTAATCATTTATTTTTTTAGATATCCTACACAAAAATCTATATAAACCAGTTACCTGGGAAGCTTTGGCAGTCTCAGGTTGGGTTTTTGCTGAGATTACATGAATAAAAGAAAATATAAAAATAGGTTATTTCAAATCAGTATTCATACAACTGTTAAGTGTTAACAGTGTCAATATACAAAGATACCGGCTCAATGTAATTCATAGCAAAACATACTTTAATTAATTCTGCAATAAACCACAAGTGTTTTGTGTTTGTCCTCACAGTTTAAATGTTCACTGTTCACAGAGACGCACAGTACTGTGCACAGCACTTTTAATGAAACAGATTTGCACAGCAGATTCCTAACATGCCACAGGGAAACATCAGCCAGGACAATGAAAATAAATCACTGAGGCAGCTCATTGAAATACGGAACAGTTCAGTTACTGAGTCTGAGGCATATGTCTGAGGTACAGCATTATACTAATTATTATATTATCTGATTTCAAATTCTTGTGAATCTTGAAATAATCTTGGGGCTCCCCTCTTTGAACCACTTCCATATACCATGTTTATATTACAATTATTTAGAAATTCTGTCCTTTTCCAAGACAAATGATCTACATGATGAAGTCACTGTCTCCTATTGCCTTACCAGGGTGTGATTTCCTAGGAGACTGTGTCTGCTCCTGTATCTGAGGTGGCGGAAGATCTTCAATAACATCCACAAAGTTTAGAGGGAAGATTCCAGAGAGGGCACCAATCTGTCCTCGTGCCCACTCCTGACCAACGTTCTCCTTCAATCGAATCACATCCCCTTCTGAGAAGGACAGCTCGTCACTGTGCTCCCCATCAAAGTCAAACCGTGCTACACATCTCGGACCACTTGGAATACAGAACAATGAGAAACAAAATATTGATATAATTAATCAAACATTTTGTGAAATGTCTTTATAACATACATTAGAATATTACCTGACAATTGTAGATGGCTTCTTTATCTTTTTCTCATTGCTTGGCATTGGTGAATTTGACTAAATAAAATAAACAAAAATATCAGATCATGAATTTGACATCCTTAAATAAAGAATGAATAACCACTGCAAACATTTATAAATGAGCATTAAACAAGGTTTAGCAGTATGTTCATGGGAATTTTTGAAAATTCTTCTAGAAGCGCATTTGTAAGGTCAGGCACAGATGTTGAGAAGGCCTGGCTCGCAGTCTCCGCTCTAATTCATTCCAAAGGTGTTCTATTGGGTTGAGGTCAAGACTCTGTGCAGGCCAGTTAAGTTCCTCCACACCAATCTCACTCAATCATGTCTATATGGACCTTGCTTTGTGCACTGGTGCAGTCATGTTGGAACAGGAAGGGGCCATCCCCAAACTGTTTCCACAAAGTTGGGAGCATGAAATTGTCCAAAATGTCTTAGTGTGCTGAAGCATTAACGGTTCCTTTCACTAGAACTAAGGGGCCAAGCCCAACCCCTGGAAAACAACCCCACACCATAATACCCCCTCCACCAAACTTTACTCTTGGCACAATGCAGTCAGGCAAGTACTGTTCTCCGGGAAACCGCCAAACCAAGACTCGTCCATTGGAATGTCAGACAGGGACGCGTGATTCCTCACTCCAGAGAACACGTCTCCACTGCTCTAGTGTTCAGTGGCGGAGTTCTTCACACCACTGCATCCGACGCTTTGCATTGCACTTGGTGATGTAAGGCTTGTATGCAGCTGCTCGGCCATGGAAACCCATTCCATGAAGCTCTCTACGCACTGTTGTTGACGTAATCCGAAGGCCACACAGCGTTTGGAGGTCTGTAGCTATTGACTCTGCATGCGCATGCGCTGACCCCACTGTGATTTTATGTGGCCCACCACGTCGTGGCTGAGCTTCTGTTATTCCCAATGGCTTCCACTTAAGTAGGGGTTCAGAGGGGTGTCCCAATACTTTTGGCAATATAGTGCATGTATTACAAAAAAAAAAGAAAATGCCCTTTATCAGTTCTGAATAGAGCAAATGTTTTCCTTCTCACCAGGACTTTGACATAGTTGACGGGGAAGAGCCCAGTGGATCCTCTGCATGTACCTCTGTACCAGTCATTGTCTACCTGCTCCAGCACGCTGACCACATCCCCTGATCTCAGACGCAGCTCTCCTTGGCCCTCTGAAGGCAAAACAGACCCAACAACCAAGAACAATTATGAAAAAAAAATATATATATATCCAAATGATTTGAGAGCATGTTTTGGGAACATTAAATTCATTAAATTAGGGAGTACTGAATGGCTGCATAGTTCCAGCAACACTAGCAGATTAAAGTGTGTCATTACCTGGGTTAAAGTCATGTATGGCCTGCACCTGCATTCCACGGCCTTCTCTCCTAGAACCAGCTGGACTGGAAACCTATTCAGAGAGCATACTTACACTTAATTAAGAGGAATGTGCTTTTTACACCTCAGACTGATTAGGGAAGAGAATCAGTGATATGCTTAAAGTTACACTTGATGTGACACGCCTCAGTGTGTGCATTACAAAGCCTTTGAGGTTAAAACTGCTTGTGCCCCTCCTGAGTGGTGAGCAGCTGGCATTCCTCACTACTCCCTCTAAAGCCCCGTGTCCACATATAGTGCTTTTATCTTTTTTCTATTTTTCCCAATAAGAGTAGAGTGTCTTCTTTCCACAGCGCTCTGACGTTTTTGTGCGGCCTCTCTGAGCACTTCTAGTTCAAAATATCAGAACTTTTCAGACAGGCGCTCGTGTCATCACTGCAGCTCCTTTTCAGGCAACCAATCAGGTGGGGCAGGATGGCAGGACTCTTCATCACTACGCTAGCCAAGAAAACTAGTAGGAAGTCGAAAGGAGAAGCTTGTTTTGGCCGTAGCATGTACCGTGAACTCTATGTCGACATCTCACAATTAATATCATAACAGGGAAATAAAATCTAATGTGTATAAGCATATATTGTTCACATTGCATGTTGCTAGTGCTTTTATTCACATTTTTATTTGAAATACCTGCTCAGTCACCTTTACTCTTCACATTCATTTTTATTTGTACCCTATCTTGTATGTCTAATATGCTCCTGTTTTAGTCAAATGTATTTACATTATGTTTCTTTGTATTTGTAATGTAAGTGTTCCTCAGCGCCTTGCCAGCACTAAACTTCCAGAAAATCCCTATGTGGACACGGGGGCCTAAAACATGTTTCAGACGTACAGTGAGCTGGAGCAGAATGTTGGGGTTATATGCACTGAGGCAATCCACACAAATGTGTCTTTGAAGGCTAAATCTGGATATGTGGCGTTTATATATTGAACACACCCGGTAGACTGTATCAACAATGGGCCTACCAGCAGGTCCCGCACTGCCGACACACCCTATTAGTAATGCTGTAGCAGGAATAACGCCATTTTCTGCTTTGATTCTATGGCGTGGGAATCACCCTAGTGGTTAAATCCGGTATTGCACAAAAACATTTGTTTTGGTTTGATGCTACTAGCTCTAGCCCTCCACCCTAGAGGCATATGTATTTTTATTTTTTTGTATAGTAAGCGATTGCACAGTGAATACACTTTTTGTCAAATTCATTTAAGTCAAATGTCTCCTTATAGTCCGCTATCTTACCGCTCTCTGTGCATGCTGAAAAAAAAAATCCGGGAGGTCTACACAGGCCTGGCTCCATAAATAGGAACACATACAAAGTGGGGTAGACCACAGACAACAATATACTAGCCTTCGTAATGCATTTCCAATGTGTGGGGCGGAGCTTCTGAGGGAGCACCCTATATTCTGTTCTAATGCAAGTGTGCTTTTACCCACAATCGCACATATTACCTGTGGCAGCCTTGTGCTTGAGGCCGCCGAGAGAGGAGTGATGACCTTCATGTGTGACCTCTGCACGCGGCCCGTGACATATCCTGCCTGGCACACACACAACCTGTGGTCTACCTCTTCCAGCAGCAGCAGCACTTCGTCTTTCTGCATAAACATACGTGTGAATCCCCACCATGGGGTCAGCAGCCAAAGACATAATTACTGTAGCGATTCAGAGTTGAAACACAATATGAGACCACACACACACACACACGCTGCAATATTGCCATTAAGGCAGTGTTTTATAAATGTGATTTTCATCTTGTAATGCTTCTAATCTCCTTATGTTTATTTCTGTACTCTTTATGCAAAGTGCTGGGAAAAGACCTGACCTGAGTGACACACACTGAAAGACTCATTCATTTGTCACCTGAAATGAGAGCTCCCCCGCTCCACTGTTCCCATTGTAATCACAGACTGATATTCCATGAGGGAGCTCAAGCTGGAATTGAGAAAATGACATGGATAGTAAAAAAGTAAATGTTTGTTTGTATCTACTGTGATATCACTCTTACATTAATGCCACACACGGACATCATGTTACCGTGGGAACAGTCTTACCGTGTATTTATTGTAGAGACGGTGGCCAGGGCTGGGTCTAGAGGGCAAGGCGGGTCCTTTCCTCATAGACTTCTGGCTGAGGGGCTGGGCTCTGGGTGAGGCTTTCCACGGGGACACTTCCCGTGGAGACACTTCCTGTGGAGGAGACACTTCCCAAGGAGACACAGCAGAAACAGACCTGCTGGTGTCATTTAATCGGGGTGCCGGTGGTCTGCCAGGGCCTGCCTTGGCTGGAGATGGGCGAGGCGGGAGCACTTTACCTCCGACTGGCCTGTTCAACAGCAGCGGCAAAACATGTTGAGTGCTACTGAAGACTCAGTGGCACAGCACAGTTTAGCACCGGAGATGTAAACGCACAATCCTTAGAAGTGTGCATTTCTTTTTTTCTTACTCACCGAGGGGGAAGGGACAGCTTTGGCGCTGTACTCAGAGACTCCTAGAAATAAATAAAAACATGATTTATATTATAGTCTGTACATTTGACAGCAGTAAAGTGCCTTAACAACTGGAAAACGACAACATATCAGCCAGATCTAGTCCTGCAGTCTCCGCAGCAGGGACAGACATGGGGCGACAATGGATGCTTTGTGGTAGTAAAGCCCACAGAAGTAAGCAGGTGAGTGTTTGTCAGGTCAAATAAAAGAACAACCCCTGTTTATTTGGTAAATTTATATGAATAGCAGGCAGGATAGGAGGGATAGTTCCCCCACATTCCCTAGATACATTTTCAATAAGTCACGCAAATGCAATAAGGAAGAAATATAAACTTAAATGCCTTGTGGGGGAAAGTGTGCCTGTCTAAATTCTGGAAAAGCTACAGAAGTTACGTAATGACTAAATGAAAATAAATAAATAAAATAGGCTTTTGTTAAATTCCCTTTGTAGTGCGTTGTATTTTAATCAATTTTATGACTATGAAAATAAATAAATTAAATAGGCTATTGTTTAACTCCTGTGTGTTGTATTTTAAGCTATCTTACCGGTAAGATGTTTGGTTTGTGGCTCACTAGGGGAAGGAGAGAGCCTACAGCCTTCTGCATAGGTAGAGGTGGAGGACTCTCCACAGATAATTCTGACACAGAGGTAAACATATGACACGCCGTCAGTCTTATTGGCATGGTACAGAAAACCTGCTTCCCACGTCATTACCATAGCTCTTGTCTCATACGCACATGAGCATGAACATACCCCGATGCTACCTGTTTGAGCAGTCCACAAATAGAAATCAGCATGTTAAATCTACAATCAATTATTTGACTTACACCTACCGGCCTTGTTGGGTACTCTGATGGTGGTTGGCCTCCTTGTAAGACTCTGTCTCATGAAGAAAGCCCCGTCCACAATAGATTGGGGTTTGACTGGGGGGCAGTCATAGGATGAAGACAGCTGTCTGTCAGTGTTGTTTTCTATACGCCCTGTGGTAACCACTAGCAAAGCAACACAGTAAAGCAGTGTGACAATGTAAACATTGTGGTCAAGGCTAAGCAGTGACTTACACACATGGCTTAGATTGTGTTACCTACTTGTTGGACTGTCCACGTACTCGTTCTCTCTCTCCATGGAGGTTGAGTTATGGTTGTTGATGTTAAGGTTGGGTCTGAGGGGCTGTTTAAGGGGTTTCACTGGAAAAGAACCCAACGAGTTGTTCTCCATTTGAAGTTCCAACAGTTTGGCTTTAGCTCTAATAGAAGACCGTGTAGGAGGAGCGACTGGCACATTGGCAGGTGGGCACACTAGTTCAGGTTTCGGAGGTAAGCTTACAGGTTTATTGGCAGGTTGAGGTCTGGGTGCTACAGTAGGGCCGCTGGAGTTGATGCTTAAAGATGGAATGGTTTCATTTTCCACACAGCGTTTAAATGACATTTTAGCAGCTAAAGAAGGTTTAGCGGCTAAAGAAGGTTTAGCAGCAACAGGCGGTTTGTTGTGCGCGTTCCTGGGTCGAGGTTCTGGTGGTTTGGCTGGCTCCACCATGCTTCCTTCATCTACGCTAGCCTGTCTTTCAAAGGCCTTGATCCTGGCCCCTATATTGCGTCCACTGTGAAGAGCGCTCATCTCACCGCTGTAATATTCACTTTGCTTGCTATTTTCAGTGTCTACGTCCTGGTCACCCTGGTATTCTGCACCAAACACCTCCAACAGTTCATCTAAATACGTGTTTTGGGACGCCAGATCAGCACTAGGGGTCACCTGAACACAGTCCTCACCATCCACACTGAGTCTGATGAGGGTCTGAACTTTGACCTCCCCTGGGAGTTGTTTCTGGCGAGACTTCAAACGAGGAAGTGGAGAGGGATGTTTAGAGGGTATTGCGTCAGAGGAGGGGCTATTAGACCCAGCAGAGAGAGACAGTGAGGATACAGAGGTAGAAAAAGGTTCATCAAGGTCTGCTGGAGCATCCCAGTGCACAGATCCCGTGCATGGGTTTGTGGAGAGCAGTGACCCGTTCGGTTCTACAGGTGACTTGTCAGTTTGAGTCTCAGTGCAGGTGAATGTGGCGCTGTGGGCGGGCAATTCTCCGTCCCTGTGTGCAGGTGTTCCAGTGGTAGGTTCTCTTTTGGGTTGTTTGAGCAATGACGGTCTTGGTGGCTTTTTGGGGGGTTTAACTGTGGAAAGCAAAGGTTATAGTTACATTAAGTGGAGTTAAAAGGATACTCCTCGATTTGAGTCAGAAATTACCCTTGAGCCTGAAGCCATTATTACAAAAGCTGAGTCACAAAAACCATATCATTCCTCCTGTACAGAGTGCTGAGTGAGTGACACACATTTCGACTCCTTCCCAAGACAGTGTTTCAAACATAAAATCAAGACGGTCACCTTTAAAAACACTGTTGATGCAATTAAGCAGGACTCCTTTAACAATGTATTCCCATCATTAACTCTCACCAGAATGTTCTCCACTGCACAGAGCAGGAGTGGCAGTGTCTTCCCTGACTGGGTCTGTTTGGGTGCCACTGGAATTAGTAAATGCAGACCACCGGGGTGCTGCGGTTGGCTTGGCAACGTGGTTCCACTGTGTCGTCTCCTTAATCACCTGGTCGTAGGACGGTGGGAGCTATGAGGTGCGATAAGAACAGGGTTAAACCCGCTTTCCAAATGCCACCTCTGGTCATATAATCCTCATATTTTCACATTATTTTGTTGTAAGAAACTTACATAACTATACGACTATATAACGAAACTTATAACTAATGTCTCTCGGCATTCGGCATTGAGTTTCAAGATAAAGAAACTAGGGTGGCGAAGTTAATGATCCACACAATGCAGTTTAAAAATGGAAGGAAGAAAAAAAGGTTACTGCCAGTTAGCGCAGATTTACCGGAGACACATCATGAACACTCCCAGGCCAGCTTGCTAGCGACGGTGGAGGTGGTGGGAAAATCCCAGGGCCTACTGAGAACCAGCTGTTATTTGCAAGAGGCTCTGCTGAAAGTATAGTGATCTCCGGTCGCCTGAAATTGAAACCACC
Source organism: Amblyopsis rosae (assembly GCA_025399935.1). Classification (NCBI taxonomy): domain Eukaryota; kingdom Metazoa; phylum Chordata; class Actinopteri; order Percopsiformes; family Amblyopsidae; genus Amblyopsis; species Amblyopsis rosae. The sequence continues at coordinate 26,208 of JAODTR010003592.1, forward strand.
ATCATTGAAATGCTCTCCAATAAGAAAAAGAATGGTTAACCATAAACTACATTTACAGTATTTCACAAGACTAAATAAACCCACCTAAACCCAAGAGTATTATGACCCATGAAAGCTCATCATAAGCTCAATTTAGTTAACCAAGTAATCAGTTACATTAAATGTACTAGTTACAATGATGTAGTAAGTTATACACTATAAATGAATCTACTAAAGTATGTATAGCGCAAGTACCAGTAAGACCGCCAGAAACCAGGAAGTAAATAGCGCAGACCATTGGAATTATTTTACAGCAACACTTCTATTGGATTACTTTGCTTGTATTACCTTCTGTCTCTGCTGTGGTCAACCTGAGAGTTGTTTCTTGCTGAGAGAACAAAATGTTTCATTACAAGCTACACATATCATATAAATATAAACATTCTGCATGAGATTGGAACATTTCTAAAGAGGAATATATAACTATTACAATCTGTTTTAAATTGTTGGTGTCATGTTTTGTGTACTCATCATCTTGCCATGAAATAATCGTAATATGACATCCGTAAACTTACTACGTTTGATGGCAGCTCGTATGGAATACAGGGGTCCTTGGCTGAAAACAAAATGAACATCAAACAGAATTTCCATTTACTACACAGTCCCCCAAGGGAAATGTTTCCATGGTAAATGTTTTCCATGTCCATGCCATGTTTAAAAGGTAAAATACAACAGATGCCTATAAGATGAATGCTGCCACTAAAAGTATAAATTCAATCTGTTTGCAGTTGTTCACATCACACAGCATATGAGCTATCCTGACCTACCCTAGATGCCAGGTCCACCAGAATACAATAACTAATAACATTACGAGACAGAGCTAATGTGATGTTGCTGTTCAGCCTAACAAAGCCAATGTCTTATGAATTATGGAGGTGTGGCTAATATTAACAGATTCTGCTCATTAGGAAGTTGATGTCATCCATCTAGGCAAAGGTTGTTGAGGCCTGTCATTCTTCTCTCTACCCCCTTATTACAGCCATAAGCACTGCATTTGGGAAGGAGGAGGGGGGGGGGGACCCTACGACACATTCAAAGAGTGTACTTTAATTTCCAGGCTTGATATATGACAGAGAAACCTGAGCATTAATGTTTAGCTATATACATTTTTTACATGAGATATTTTTAGAATGTTTTAAATGTCTGTGATAAACAACAAACACACAGTAGAGTGTGCGATGATCTTAGGGCTGTCAGTCAGTGACAATGGATTAGCACATTGTTTTCTCCATTCACAAGCTCACCATATCTGATCTGACTGTTCAAAGAGGAATGTGCTCTTTACCAAGCTGGTGGAACCTGAAATCCCTGTAGCATACGTATTACACCTTGCTCTATCAATCCTTTTATCTTGTACCTTTACCTACTGTAGCTACTCATGACATGCTACATGCTACAGTGTACCTACCTGATGTGATCTGGTTTGGCTCTTTCTGAACGATCTGTTAAGACAAGAGTGAAAATATTACTACTCACAAACATTATTTGGTTTAATACGCAAATACGCAAGGTCAGCAGCTTTTGTACATATACATATACATTTTTTATTTAATTGCATTTATTAAAGCAAAAGAACTTAAACTTGTGGCTTTTTCTTAAATATTTTAAATGATCACTTTAACTTCTTCAGAGAGCCTGATGAGGACCAATAATACTATTAAAAGTAGGCATGTCTCACATCTGCATTAAATTGAAATAGATAGGATTAGGGATAACCCTATCAGATATGGTATTTGGACAGCAGTCGCTGAATGGGAAAGAATAATGTTAACATTGTGTGCCAAATTAACCAAGTCTCAGATTCCATGTTGTCAAGTGTAAGGGTTAGGCTATCAAACCCTTATCAGGAAAGCAAACAGTGAACTAGCTAAACTAGCTCATCTGAAACTAAATGCAATAATGTGTTATCCAATATTTGAAGTCTGTTTCACAGATAACAACATACAGTGTAAGTAACTACTTTAAAAGGCATTGTAGATGTTGTTGATACTGTCTCTGAAAAACCAATGACGTCATCAGTCTAATACAATCCACCTGTCACACTTGCTGGTTATCTGTTGTTGACAGCCTGCCTCGCGTTACTACAGCATATTATTAGGTGAAAAACATGCTACACCTTCACTAAATTACACTTTACATTTACAAGTACATTTTTAAAGATTCAAAAGACTTGTTCGACCAAAGTGTGACATTAACACACACAATGTTTGCATAATGTGGATGTGAATGTTCCCATAGCCTACTAGAGTAAATGTCTTGTAGTTGCTCCTATGTCCTACCTGTTAGTGAACAACAGAATGTAGTCCAAAGGAAAGTTCAGAAATGAAAGCTTCACAAAGGCTTCCCTTCAGAAGCCCTCACTATTGAACACGGGCGTGTTTCTACACTACACTACGTGTACCCAACCTGCACGCACAAGCACACACACACACACACAGGGAGGAGGTGGAAGGGGGCGGGCACAGCCAAAGCCTGCTCTCTTTGGTCAGGTGGAATGCAGTCAATCAGGAAGGGTTGTTGTTTGTAGTCACAGCGCTGTGCTGGCACACAACGACACAAGATCGCCAACTCTCAACATTCAAATGGTTGTTTCATTCAAGACATTGACTATTGTGGTGATTCAACGTGCTTCAAATAATGATATGCCCCCCCCCCCCCTTCCCCCCAGTCATAACATCATTCATTCATATGGTTGCATTATTGTGGTAATTCAATGTAACGTTATTATGCCCACATTCCTTTTATATACCATTTAATGTTAGATGACATTGTTTCAGATAAATGTGTGATAATTTTCTACTCTAAACAGCAACGACGTAGCGGTATAGTATTCATAACTGAACATGTAATAGGCCTACCAATCTTAAAATATAATTCAGAGTTTCCCTTGAAATTATGCAATAGACAATAACAACATAGCTGCCTGAGGACATTTTTAATATGCCCTTCTGCCACTAGATGTCACACTAAGCACACCTAAATGTATTACCAAAATAAATGCTTTGTGGGTCAGTTACACACACACACACCACGCATACACATGCACACACACGCGCACACAAAGGATTGTGATTTTTTTTCTGCTCAGTCAAGTCAATTTGATTTATATTGCCCTTAATCATGTTGCAGTCTCAAAAGGTTGTACAACATAAATTTCAACATGGAAACAAACAACAACCCCTTAACCTGCTCCTCTCCTTCAGTACAAAATCACTCCACTATTATCTTAACCGAGAAAATAGTTGTTTGCTGCTACTGTATAATAATGTTTAAACTATTGTAAAGATCACATTTAATTTAATTATTCAACAATTATTCTGTTTTGCACACAGAACAGGCCAAAAAAAAAAAATTTTTGGGAATGGATAAGGTTAACCCTAACCCTGGTTTAAAACCCTGGTGTGTTAAGTTTTTATGGCTGTAGCAGCACACAATTTTGGGAACCCATATTCATAGATATTACCTAATATCTCTCATATAGTACACACATACAATCTCAACATGGTATACATTTTCTTAACCTTTCTTTTCTAATCAAATTAGATTTTCTCCACATCCTCATACCACTATAATTCATCCATATGGGTAATATTTCCATTGGAGAAACACTCCTAGGTTACAGCAGATAATCCTCCTCTGAAGGAACATGAAACCTGCTGATGTCAGCAGTGACTCTGCACTCCTGCTTCAACAACACATGCTAAAGCATTTCAGAAGAGGCCAGCCCTGCATAAACAACAGGTTCTCTTTTCAGCCTTCCACCCCATGGAGCATTAGTGGATGGATAGTCACCCATCCCAGAGGTTAAAAGGTATTGATGGGACCATTTTAGTATAGTCAAAGCCCTTAATCTCTACTACCACTAGACCCCCATGATTGTTTGGGTTATTTTAACACAGTAGAAAATACGATTTCAGCCCAGTTAAATGTTCAGGTCATATGATATATAGGGGAACCCTGTAAGGCCAAGTTTAATGTTCTGGTCATATGATACATAGGGTAACCCTGTAAGGCCAAGTTTAATGTTCAGGTCATATGATACATAGGGTAACACTGTAACCCTGTAAGGCGCAGTTAACTGTTCAGGCCATATGATACATAGGGTAACACTGTAACCCTGTAAGGCCCAGTTAAATGTTCAGGTCATATGATAAATAGGGTAACA
>JAODTR010003593.1:0-12663 GCA_025399935.1 Amblyopsis rosae
CACACACACGCACACACACACACAAGCACACACGTACAGAGCATGGCTTCTGGTGTGTCTAAAATAAAAAATCTATTTATAATCTTAAAAACTAATCTAATCCATGTACAGTATTTACTTATATTCTATATGTCTTGTATTGAGTCTGGTTAACACACCTTCTGTGTGTGTGCAGGCGGTGCCCAAGCCTGTTGCCATGGAGCCATGCTGGGGGAGCAGGGCAGGGGTCCTGACAGTCCTGCTGTGTCTTCCCAGAGTCCCTTGTGGAGCGCCCCCTCCAGGCCAGTCTGGTAGGACACACACACAAACACACACACACGCACACACACACACACACCGATGGTGGCATCAGCCATGCAATGCACCACCTGACCACCGGGAGCAGTGTAGAGTTGGGTGTCTTGCCCAGGTTTGAACCAGCGACCTCTCTATCACACTGCCACCCAATAATAGCACGCACCCACACATAATAACACACACGCACACACACACACATGCATGCACACGCACACGCAGACACACACACACGCACAATAACACACACACGTTCACACAAATACACACCGCACAGACACATACTTTATATCCACACATAATAACACACACAGAGATTGTCTATACATTTCATGCTTTATGTTAAAGGATCAAACTGTGTTAATGGTTATAACATTGACAAAGCATAAAATGACCGTAATAAGAGACTGTCTCTGTCAGTCAACCAAATGTTTTTACTCACAAACCTCTATCCTTCCTGGATTTTCTGTTTGAACACTCTGTGAACCTATGCCGGTATTTTCAGTTAATCAGTCCGAGATGTGTCAATCATGCAAGGTCTGTAAACACCCACATAGTCCTGCAGAGCCAACGTGCGTGTGTGTGTGCGTGTGTGTGTGTGTGTGTGTGTGTGTGTGTGTGTGTGTGTGTGTGTGTAAGGGGGCTTTACAGCAAATTAACTTATGCCAGCTGACACTCACGTTAAATGAAATGTGCTAAGCAGCACTAATTTCAGTCTCTGTGAGCTGTTTTCCAGTGATGTGTTTTGATATATTTCACCTACCCATTGCTTTAAGCTTTTGATTTGAAGGATGTCGTCTGTGACTGCCTCCTCATGGTCTCTCAGCATGAGGAGATTGAATGTGACATAACCATCAGCGCACACAAACACACACACACACACACACACACACACAAACACCAGTCCAGGAAAAGCTACAAAACTAGAAGTTAAATTTTCCACGAGATCCGCGGCCTCGTTTTTTGACCTCACGTTAAATGCAGATGCATCGGCGCATAACGTGCAAAACATGTGTCGACTACGTAAATGTGTCCGGTCGGACACTTGTTATTTTTGGGGGGTGGGGGGAGGGGGGTGTCGGGGGCTATTGCTTTTCCAGAACATTCTGCTGGATCTATTGTTTCCCTCGCCAGCGCGTGGTGAGCGTGTCCGGGCCTGTGTCGTGGCGTGCGGATGGACGATATGCGATAGTCCCACCCTGCCTGCCGCGTCTGCAGACCTCATGGATGAAGACAGACGTCTCAACACCTCCCCCCCCCGCCCACATGCTGCGCACACACACACACACACATAGCCCCCCTGCCCGTGACACACACACACACACACACACACACCCCTCCACCTCCAACTCGCAGACAGAAGCGATGCCAGCAACATTCTGCACCGTCAGCACAAAGCCAGGCTCCATCTCTCTCTCTCTCTCTCTCTGGGTCTCTCTCTCTCTGGGTCTCTCTCTCTCTCTCTCTCTGTCTCTCTCTCGCTCTCTGGGTCTCTCTCTCTCTCTCTCTCTCTCTCTCTCTCTCTCTCTGTGTCTCTCTCTCTCTCTCTCTCTCTCTCTCTCTGTCTCTCTCTCGCTCTCTGGGTCTCTCTTTCTCTCATCTTGTCTTACACCTCGGTCAGTCCTGCAGTCTTCCTGTCTCTCATTTTCACTTGTTTGCAGACACACACACAGCAAGTTCAGACAGACAGACAGACAGACGGGCAGACAGACAGACAGGCAGGCAGGCAGACAGGCAAACACAGAGATAGGCAGACAGAGAGATGCATTTTCTGCTGGTGGTTTGGGTCCAACTTAAATAAAGCCAGATGTATGTAAGAGGTCGACGTATGAAAAGTGAGGAGGGGAGAGGAGGAGAGGAGGAGGGGAGAAGAGGAGGAGAGAAGAGGAGGAGGAGGGGAGAAGAGGAGAAGAGGAGAAGAGGAAGAAACTAGGCACAGCAGAGGCGGGGAAATTAAACACTTGGAATAGATGGCAGATTTCTCATGGCTGGCTGGGAAACCCCCATTTCAACAGAAGCTGTAAAGTCAGTCTGCTACCTTTTCCTAAAGGAGGTTGGGATATGTGTGTGTGTGTGTGTGTGTGTGTGTGTGTGTGTGTGTGTGTGTGCGTCTGCTTGTGCATGTGCTTGTGCATGTGCTTCATACACACACAAGCGTGCGTGCTGTATGAATGTTAAAGTTGAAAAGGACTGATTACAGTAATAAGCCTCATTCAGAGCTAGTATGGATGAGACGTTAACACCACAGTACACTCGTATCTGCAAATCCAAAGGTCTTGTGCTGCTTAACAATCCCACATCTAATTCAATCAGACTAGAGTCTTTATTCAACACCTACTCAACGTCTGATGCACAGGCCCCTGTAAGATATAAAGCTGTAAGTAGATTTTCATTGGCTGTTTGCATGGTCACTCACAAAGTCTGTGAGTGACCATGCAATCTGTAATTCCGGTGCGACGGTAGTGCAGTAGCCTGCTTTATTTATTCATTTCAGTTGTTACATATTTTAACACGGTGGCCCAGTGGATAACACTGTGGCCTCACAGCAAGAAGGTCTTGTGTTTGATCCCCGGTCGTCCCGGCCTTTCTGTGCGGAGCATGTTCTCCCTGTGTCTGCGTGGGGTTTCCTCCGGGTGCTCCGGTTTCCCCCACTATCCAAAAAACATGTTAGGTTTAGGTACTCTCTCCTGTCAGCGCCATGTGACCAGAGACACTGTCCTCAATCTGGAGTTGGTCCCCGGGTGCAGCATAGTGGCTGCCCACTGCTCCCTTGAGGGATGGGTTAAATGCAGAGGACCAATTTCGTTGTGTGTATGTGACAATAAAAGCCCCTTTATCTTGGATACCTTTAAGCACTAACAATAGCCTACTTGCCTAACAGAACAATACCTGAAAACAGCCAGAGTCATGTTGGTAAATTTCTCAACAAATTATTAACCTGTATAAATTGTAACGTCCGACTTTGTTATTGAGTTACGTAGTTAGTTGATGCAGGATATATCAGTAGCTGCGTTTACATGGACCCTATTATTCCGATTGGAATCGGGTTAAAAGCCCAACCCAAAAGAAAATGCTCCTTATAAACACCAGGATCGAAAGAGAAAGGCCCAACCTTATTAAAATTTCATTCCGAAGCAGAGGGGTAGTATAACTCGTTCCATAACCCGATTGAAAGAAGAATTCGACCATTTAAACAGTTAAACCTGATGGTATATCCTTGGTGTGCTCTTCTGCGCATGCCTCGTCTTACGCTACAGTTGCTGTCTGTGATCTGATCGATAGGCTATTCTGTAGGGTCTGGAACCGTGGCAGAGAGTGGGTTTGTGCTGTGTGAGCCTGTGTGAATCCTGTGTGTGTGCGTGCATCTGCGTGGTGTTAGTGATCAAAGAGCACACACACACACACATTTCCATTCTCTCTGTCTCTCCAGAGGGATTCTGCTAAGGTCAGACAGCATTCCTATATTGATGTATGAGTGTGTGTGTGTGTGTGTGTGCGCGCGTGCGTGCAGGTACGTGTGTTTGTTTGTGTGTGTGTGCACGCGTGTGTGCATGCCTGTAGGGGTGTGTGTGTGTATGTGTACACGTGCGTGCGTGTTTGTGCGTGCATGCGTGTGTGTGTGTGTGAGTGCGAGGATGAAGTCGCTACGGCTTTGCCCCGCCCCCTCTTTCCCAGGGGAAGACACATCAAGAGGAATCCATGATGAGCTCTGTTATTTTAACCTTTCTGCCTCACTCATTCCACAATCCACATTCTCTCTCTCTATGTGTGTCTCTCTCTCTCTCTCTCTCTCTCTCTCTCTCTCTCTCTCTCTCGCTTTCTCTCTCTCTCTCTCTCTCTCTCTTCCAGCGTTAAACATCTGGCCTGGTGTTATATTCTTGGAAAAAAGTGAGCTTCATTTCTAGCAGTTGTGTGTGTGTGTGAAAATTTGTCTTGCATGTGTGTGTGTGTGTGTGCGTTTGCGTGCGTGTGCATTTATTTTTCCTGAGATCAACCAGTGGTGCATGGGAGTGCCTCGTGTTGTCGCGAGAGAATTATCACCGGGCCTTCAACTCACACTTGAAAACACAGTCTGCCGGCGGGCTCGTGGCATCTGTTGCCTGCGTGGGAGGTCTGCAACACGAGCACGGTCCCCGATCGCATGTCTGTCCCGAGGCCCTGCAACCTGCGCTGCCCGATAACACGCTTCACACTCATGCAGAGGAGACACTCCGTAAAGGGCGGCCCCGCTTCAAAGGGCTCCCCCTGCCGGTTGAACACAAGTTATTGCAGCTGCTGACTGAACTGACTAATACAGTTTTAGTCAGTTCAGTCAGCTGACTAATACTATACTATATACTACCCAAATGTACACAAGGCCATGTAACTCAGATGAGCGCTTGGGCTGTTCGAAGTATACTTCATATGGAGGGGCCAGCTATACCTGTATACAAAATAAACGTGCTATTGAAATGGTAATATGTGTAACTACGATTTACTGTGGATGTGCACACATTGTTTCCCATGAACAATATTGTTATATGCCTAGAACACTCATTTGTGAGCTTAGTAGGACATCCATTGCCGACTGTAGTGGGCTTTAGCCTGTCACACATGCGCAGTCAACGCGCACATGTCCACGTGGACAGAACATGTTGGAGGTACGTGGAAAGTTTGCGGGGACTATATGGTTGACGATATTTACGTCACACTTTCGCGTGATATTTACGTCATAGTTTGGCCTTAAGGTGACATGTATACAGACGATATTGGCAAATTACAGTATATCGGTATCGGCTATCGGTATCAGAATTTCAATTGATATTTTGACATATAAATATTGTAAAAAAAAAACAGCTTGCAGCCTGAAAATGAATACTGTAGGTCGTTTAGTTAAGGAAGGGCTTTAACAATTGTGCCTGCAGGTGTAAAGTATGTTTTGTTCAGCCTGTTCAGTGCTGTTGTGGATTTTAGTATAGAAAATATATATTATTCTCTCTAACAAGGACAATGCAGAAGCCTTGAGGCCAGATAAGAGCACTTTGCGGTCATAACAGGTGATGAAGTTGGAGGAAAAGTCGGAATGAAAGGCACACTTGTTACTGAGCATGCAGCTTCTATACATAGCCCTGGAAAGCTAATAAAATGCTGACAAAATCATGATGTTTTCATAGTTTGTCAATATAAATCAGACTACCAGTGCCTATGCAATATCACAAATCACAACATATGCCTACTGTAGATTCACAATGGGAATTTAAGGTTTGTCCACTATTCGATATGTATGTAAAATCAAAAGGCCGATGTTGAACTGGAGGCGCAACTGAAGGCTGGTATTCAAACATGCATTTGAGATCATTCCACAATTGTTTAACTCCAAGTCAGTCTTTATAATGGTTATTGTTATACATCTATGCTCGCTACTTTTGAAACACATTCTCCTGTGGACAATTAAACAGCGATTGACTACTGACCTGGCCCCTCAAAAGCATTTGAATCAGTTAAAGGCCTGTTTAAAAACCACACGTCAATTCAGCAAGACAATTCATCTGTGAATTCGTGCTTCTAGAACTAGCGCGATGCTGGCCGTATTTCTACTCAACCAACAACTCAACCATTAGGCTAAGCATGGCGCCTCTCTCTCTCTCTCTCTCTCTCTCTCTGCATGTCTCTGTGATAAGATTACACAGTAGGAGCAGAGCAGGCCTTTATAAGGCATTGTTACCTCCTGACTTAAAAGCAGGGTCAGTCATTCTTGCTAACTTTGAGCTCAAATCAAAACTAGCAAAATATCCTCCGCAGCGGCGCCTCATACGTCGAAATTTATGTAAGTGCTACGGCTTTGTTGATATTGTTTATGTTCCTATTTGCAGAGCAAGGGCTGTGTCGACGAATCAGATTATTTCTTCAGCACGCAATTAGCAATTACAACTATCTTAAAAATAGCTGACTACACCTTTAGCGTTAGTGCCGATCTGTCGAGACAGAGACAAACATTACAAATAATGCCACAGAGCACACACAATAAAACAACTCTGTTGAGACCAGAGGTCTTCAACAAGGGGTCCGGGACCCATAGCGCATCCTCATAGGTACTGCAGGAGGTCCGCCAAATTATTAGATTCTATATTTATTTTCTTCCAAAATAAAAAAAGTCTGAAAATATACATTAACAAAAATATGAATACAACCTATAATAAATCTGTCAATAATTAGTTTAATGGATTTGCACTGTATACAGAATGCTACACCATTGCAAAGTAATTTTATACATGTAACCCTACAAAATGTATCTTGGCCCGGCAACAAAATACTTTATATGTTAAGTGAGGGTCCCACTGCCGAGCTTCTATCATTCAAGGAGTTCTTGGCGTTGAAAACCTCTGGTTTAGCCTGTAAAAAAAATAAAATAAAATAAAATACAGAACAAAGAATCTGTCTCTGTGCTTTTAGTCCAGCTGCCAAGTGTGATGTGAAACAGATCTCACACGCTGCCTGCCCCGACCGAGACTGACTCGCTGACGTAGTGTACCGGTGGTCCGATGATGGGAAGCCACAGCATCCTGTCTTACATCCACCGGGTGCGGAACTTTGATGTTGCGTCAGGTTTAGCTCCGTCCTCTGCGAGGCATGACGGCTGATCTCAAACAGAAACAGACACTTCTCAGAAACTGGGACACTTCTTATACACTAACGACACTTCTCAGACACTGGAACACATCTTATACACTGGGGAAATTTCTCAAACACTTGGGGCAAATCTCAGACACTGGGGACACTTCTCAGACACTTGGACACTTCTCAGACACTGGGGACACATCTCAGACACTGGAGACACTTTTTATACACTGGGGACACTTCTCAGACACTGAAGACACTTCTTATACACTGGGGACACATCTCAGACACTGGGACACATCTTATACACTCCGGATGCACTTCTGAGACACTTTTGAGACACTTCTTGGACATTTCTGAGACACTTCTGAGACACCTTTGAGGCACTGACTAGAGCTGTGTACCGCTGCCGGAACACGACAGACGCACCCGGTGAAAAACCACATGACAGAGGAAATCCAGTTTCTGCCAGTGATGTCGATTAACTTAGAGAAGATTGGGGGGGGGGGGGGTGGGGGGTTATTGATAATTTGGTTCTTTCCGTAAATTTTGTAAGTAAGTTTTTTTTCATCATTCATCAAAATAGTTCAATACCGGATACAATAAGTCATTATTTTACACACAGTGGAAGAATTTTGCTCAAATTGAGAGCAGCAGTTTTGGTAAATCAATTTTCTATAATGGATTTGTCACACTTGTTGTCGGTCTGTCCATAATTCTACACCTAGGTTTGTGACGTAGACATTATTCCAGCACTCTGTAAGCGCATTCAAGAAGTATATATTTCATCTTTGCAACTTTTAAGTTTGCATACTGTAGTTAACGTCTGCTGGCAATGGCACAAGACTCAACACTCCCTTCCCTTTGACTGAAGATGGTCCTGGGAAAGATATGTGTGTTTTTGGATCAGTGTCCTGTTATGTGCTGTCTAGGTAGTGGTTTCACATGGACCTGAACTTTACAGTTCGTATTTTGAGAACTCATTTTTGTTTATTATATTTTTATATCAGCGTTCTACCGACAGCCCCGGGCAGATTCTGAGTGATGATGACAAGCGTCCAAATCACTGGCGGTATGAGAATGTGTCTTTTGGATAGAGAGTGGATTCATTCTTGACTGCCTCTCAGATATGGCTCCTGCAACTGCTGCCATTACATTTTACTTGAACCGGGAATTAATCAGCACTATTATTGGATTACCAAGATGCATGTCAGCATATTGTGCGCGTGTGTGTGCATGTGTGGGTGTGTGTGCGCGCGTTTGTGTGCGTGTATCCTTAAACACTGGCACACTGCACACACACACACACACACACACACACCGAAGTCTTTCTTGATACACACATAGAGAGACTGTGGTCTAAATGCTTTTCTCAGCCTCTCAAGCTCAGATAATAGCGGAGGCTCAATAATAGTAATCAAGCTGTAGACGGCAGGATTCGGGATCTTCGCCTGCTAATCTGCCTATTCAGCGGTACCAGAGATGGCAGCCCATAATACCATACGAGAGGAATGAAGCCGTGGGATAAAATTGGAAGACTGGGTAAAGCAAGTCATCGAGAGTACTTATTTATACGTGCAAACGGGGGGGCAGGTAGCAAATGGGAATAGAAACGTTGGAACTTGTGGGTTGGTTGGGGGGGCAGGTTTAAAAGACACACGAAGGAAGGCTTAAAAACACAAACCTGAGAGACTGAAAGACCTGGTGGGAGAGAAACCAATTGAGACCCCCTCGTTACACACTCCACGCGCACGTACACACACGCACGTGCACACACACACACACACACACACACACACACACACACACACAGTTTTGCATATCGCCGTAGCGGTGTCGCCAAGATAAGTCGCAGCGGCTTCGCTTTTGATAAATCCCTTCCTGCTTTTCTTTTTCGAAACTGAGAAGAAATAGAGAAAACACCCCTCTCTCTCTCCCTCTCTTTCTCTCTCTCTCTCTCTCGCTCCCTCTCTCTCTACTTATCTGCCTCTCACCGCTTTTATCCTTTTATTACTCTCCTTCGTATTGCTTTTCCTTCACCTCCGTGCCGCTATCGTCTCTCTCTCCCCCGCCTCAACCATTGTCCCTGATCATATCTCTGTTTTGTCCTCCAGGATCGCTCTATTCCTCCCCCCTCATTTCCTTCTCTTCTGCTTCCTGCCGTCATTCCACTTTATAAATGTATTCTACACCTAATTCCACCCTTAAAAACACCCTCTCTATTTAACACACTTTGCACAGGAGTTCTGTCACGTTTGACCTGAATGCCTTTTGTCACCAACGTCGCAACATGGAGTTCAGTTTAGAGTTCGGCTGTTGTCAAGACTCCCTAGATTTACCATCTGTAAACATGTCCCAAGACAGGGTCATATTTTCTGGTTTGCTACAGCTTACGCATGTAGTCCGTTACAATACGCACAACTACAATGTAATGTACTCGTGCCACCGCAATAACAAAACCAGAAAGAATATTTAATTTTTTACAGTATTACAGACCCCCGCAACATATGGAAAGCTGTCCGCAGATGGGCAGTATACAAAAGATATGATAGAGTCCTTTGGACAAAAGAGTCCTTTGGAAAAAAGCTTGCTGTTTCACAAAGGTTTGCGTAATTAACATATCCGCTGAAAATAAAAGTTGTTATATGCCTTGGAACCAATCACAAAAAAGTTGTCAGGTGTTCCACCATAACAGATGAACCAGTGAGAAAACATTAAACCATTCTCTCTCTTCACCTTTTGCTGCCCCTGTCCCCTCTAAATGTCATTACCGTGAGGTGGACAGTGTTGAGTAACCCGTAAGCTTCACTTCAGCCTCTTTCTCTCTTTCCTCCTTTGTGTCAATCAGCTTTCCTGCTGCTTCCATCCTTTGTCCGACGAGACAAGTGCCTGACGGGAATTGGAGAGTAGCCTTGGGAAGCTTACCTCCATTGACCCAGAATGGATGTCCGATACTTTGATTGTGTGTGTTGGAATCTGAGACCGCCCCTTTCCTCTTTTGACTGGGACTGCAGCCTCCAAACCAATGTTTTCTCTAGGATATGATGATGGCTATATAATTCTACAAAGAATTACAACAGCCAGAATCAAAAATACTTGTAAACTGAATATGTTTTCATAGCCAACGCACGCATATCCTTTAACCTGACAGGCCAGCTGGTTTGTTTACACAGGACCATCTGGGAAGGCGTCCATTAAAATGTGTTTTAAAAGGGCAGGCGCTTTTCAAAAAAGACTTGGCATGTGATGGATTGGACGAACCTGCTAGCCAGCTGAGCCAGTTCAACTTTTGGTGAAGCCAGTCTGATGAAGAATGAGAACATAATTTTCCTCTGAGAAAAGCCTATAGTGCTGTTGTTTGCTCTAATAAATTCTAATAAAACGGATGCTATTGTAGCACTACATTATATTCACCTCTTTAGGAACCGATGTTTTCGTTTTTTTAGACTCTTATTCGCTGCCTATTCCAACTACTCATGCTCTCCAGACATGTTTTTGAGATGAAGCTTGCAAGATCAGAAATATACGAGGCTACGAAATCCTTATCATCGTATTTGATGATATAATGGAAAGCTGTGACGTGCATACCTACTCCTACATCATAGATGTTTAGGGGAATACAGACCCTGTTTATGTTCTACGTCCAGCTTTTATTGTAGTGGCTCTTGCGAAATGAGGCTTTTGCTAATGACCCCATTAGTCCATCCACAGAGGTGTGTGGGGCAAGGTTAATGATGCGGAAACTCACCTGACAAAACTAATTCAGTAATGAGGTAGGTTTCCATGGCAATACATGAGCGCTTGCACTCACCTGCAGCATAATTTGATTATAGTTGAACAATTTAATCTTGCAAATGGACATGTTTATTCACCCAGCAAAATATACTGTACACAATCATCATAACAATTTGTCAAATATGAAAAGTCATACGTAGGTAATGGTAGCAAGTAATGCATTACTTTCCTACATTCAGTAATCACATTTACAATACTACTAATCAAACAATGATGTAGTCATTTAAATGTAGTGTTGAAATTGAGCCTTGTTGCTATTTGGGCTATAAAGTCAGCTTTGTTGTACTATTTTAGAGCATTAAAGACAGACCAGTGTGCATGTGCTTTTCAGGATTGTGATCAGTGCTGATGAATCCTATAGTCATGTCAGGTCGAATGTAATATACTGTATATGTATACTGTATTGAAAACCAGAGGTGAAAAGAGTACAAACATATTCTACTCAAGTAAAAGTACCGTTACTTAGATTACATTTTAACTTAAGTAAATACGTCTGCCTTGTCAAACAGATCTGCAGAGAGGCATCAACTTTTTTTGTGAAATATACACAGTATTCATACATGAATTAGATCCAACTCCGGTGTTACCTTCTGAAAACACCTACCGTACAGTACTGTAGTGCAGTGCATAACTTAAGTAAACGTTATACCACTATAGACTATAATGATCTGTTAGCGGTTGTTATGGTCCGTACGGTTGGTTGGCTATTTGACAAACTACTGTGTAGACACTTATACATACATAATATGCATAACAACACTACTGTACTGTAGGCAAATTCATATTTAGGTAAGTTGCACATTAGGCAACCGTACCTGTGAACATACTGTTGTACTTTAGGTTCAGTTCAGCTGCCTCCAACAAGCTTGGCTCCACCGTAAACACTTTAGCCGACTGTGTGTTTGGGGTTTGGAAAGAGATGAGCTCACCTGTAACAGTGGTCCATCAGGATATATCTCGTCAGAGTTGTACGTTGCCGAAGAGCATCTAATGAAAATGTTCAATTAGTTACATTTTAGCATTTAGTGTCCAATACCTGCAATCTTCTCTCACGCCTGTTAGGGGCAACGATAGAATTACGGCGCTGTGATCCGAATGCATCCCATTCTGTCCACGTGCGCCGCCATGGCAACCAGTAAGATACTGTTTTCCCCACTTCTGACCAATGCTCAGACAGGAACATTGCGCGATTCTTTCCTTGGCTACTTCCTGACTACATAAAATAAATCTGTGGTTCATTGTATTGCCGAAAATTTTACTCGTACGATATTAATAACCACTTTTCCAAGTTTCGTTACGTTAGCTTACTAGGACCCGCCATGGGACCTGCTAGCATCAGAAAGAGTAGTTGTGTAGAATGTTGCATTGTGGCTGGACTAAACTACGCAGCATTACTTTATTCAATACTTAAAGTAACAAGTAATGTGTTACTTTTTTAATGTTTTGTAATGTGTGACTCTGTGATTTTTTTTGAGTAATCACAGAGTCACCAAGTGATGCTTAGATGGAAGCGTGTGGGTTTGTATGTGTAGTTCTGACTGGGTGTGACCAGGAGTCATCTGTCAATCTCTCCAAATTAACTCTTTCATTTCCATTCAGCCAGGATATTTTCATCGGCAAAAAGTTCCATTTAATTTATGCAAATGCAATGTTTGGAATATAATGAAAAACTTTTGACTAATGTTTATTATAATTGTAGACAACAAGGCAATAGATGTAGGTGTGTGTGTGTGTGTGTGTGCGTGCGTGCATGTGTGCGTGCGTGTATGTGTGAGTGTGTGGGGGGCGGGGGGGCTTCCGTTTAAAAAGTGTAATTACATTTTTAAAGTATTTTACACAATAGTTGATTACAGAGAAATAATGAGTCTACCAGGTTTTCCTTTTCTTTATTATTTTCAACATTGGCCACTAATCTTCGTCAGCAATGCTTTGTGGGATCGCTCTGGGGGGGGGGGGGGGGGGGGGGGGGGGGGGGGG
>JAODTR010003594.1:0-12662 GCA_025399935.1 Amblyopsis rosae
GGCCGGTGATCCGGAACACATCACTGCCCAAACCAACACCCAACATCCCCCAGTCCCCATGCTCCGACTAAAACAGAAGCACTGGAGAAGGAGCCCGAAATCCCAAGCTCCAACTCTAAAGGATGGTAAAGACGAAATCCCAGATACTCAAACCCAACCCCCCCCCCCCCAGAGCACTGTATAAATAAATAAAAAATTTTATAAAAAAAAAAAAATAAATAAATGCACATTTAAAAGGTTAATAGTAAAAATATATGAACACACACACACACACACACACACATGCATCCAGTCGCACAGAGATGTGCACAGTGCAATACTGGGCTCTGCTGGTAAACCGCCATGAGCAATGTGTTGTATTACATTTGATCACCACAGTTCATAAGGCATATAGCATGCATGTGCTTCCCCTGCCCAGTTACATGTAATTCACAGCCTCCATCTTGTCTGTCTACCTGTCTATCTGTCTGTCTGTCTGTCTGTCTCCTCCATGCTGCTAATGAGCTCTGGCTGTGGCCAGTGTGGGGTCCAGATCTTTCTGCTTCACTGACGGCTCTCCAGCTGAGGCTCCCCATGGTGTGCCAAATGCCTCTCGTGAATATTGAATAAACCCCCAGGAGCACCTTGATGCTTCCTGATAAACAGCTCCACTATTACCTGGCCATTACCCTGCAAGGGGTCCTGGCCCCACCCAGCACGGAGGAGGCCAGCTTTTTGGTGGGGGACATACATAATGGGTGGATTAAGCCTAGGAAGGTGTTTTCTTCTGTCTCGTGGTTATGATTGCTTTTCTTTTCTCGTCCTATAGGCAGATGAAAGTTGCCTCAGAGCACCTCTCCTCGGTGTGTAATTATGGGATGTATGCAATTAGGAATAATTGCAGCATTTCTGCAATTAGGCACATTGAGTTGACATTTGCAATGACCTCAGATTCCTTCTCTTGAATAGCGAGGGAATTACTGTAAAATAAAACTAGATCTCGCTGGTGCATGTAGTGTAAAAAGAATATAACCAGTAGGGATGGCACAATCCAATTTTTTCAGTCACGATACCGAGACAGATACCTGCACTTTGCGTATTAGCCGATACCGAATACTGATCCGAATCCAGGGTTCCGATTCCTTACTGTTACTGAGGAAGAGACTGGGAATCATGTTTTGTGTAAGGAACCATCAGGCTTGAACATTGCTTTCCTAACTCTGTAAAACATAATGTAACATGAGGATAAGGAAATATTACAACGTTGTCATTGATGTACATGCATTAGTTTGAATGGTTTGGTTAAGTTGCAAAATAAATGACAGCCAATCTGCATTTTAGAAACCTGCTGCTGATAGTGTGGCCTGGGTAGGTTAGACATGGCTGATGCTTGACAGTAGACCTACACTTGTACATTTATTTAATTGGATTAGCCCTATGGATCAGTTACAACTGGCCAACTGTCACCGATACCAATCCAGCTATTAAAGTCAGTATCAGACCGATTTCCGATCTCAGTATCGTATCGGTGCCATCCCTAATAACCAGTATAAACATGTTTTTGGTAGTAGCATTGCCTTTGGTAGTAGCATTCCCTTGCTAATGTTTACTATAGGACCAAATTTAAGTGTTTGGAGTTTTCTTCAGATAAGATCAGAAAACACTTCACTGAATCTACTGTCAGAGAGGGGTTAATGTAGTGGTATGTTAAATTTGTTCTTTAGGTAGGTCAGTGCGGGTTCATTGATAATGCTGTAACTAGCAAACGTAAGGTGCCATCAATATTTGATCTAAGGGCATCGATCGACAGGGCTAGCCTCTTTATTGAGCGGCTTGTTTGAGTAACAGTTGTTGAGAAAATGGTTGGTGGTGGAACCTTTATTTCATTTGTGGAAGTGGAAGTCTGTTGAGGCATTATTGTAGTAGAAATCAACTGGTTGTCATTTAATCGCACCTCCTCGCAAAAACAAAACGCATGCAGGATATATAGAGGATACATATGTATCCTGTAGTATTTGTCTGTTTACTGTACTGCATGTGCCTATATATACATGTGCCTCTATTCAAGTACTGTAAATGTAAATGTTTGTCTGTCTGCATATCCACCAGCGTCATTCACACATCCATATTGTGTTTCAATACAGCAACCAGTCCAAGAAAGGCAAGAACAAATGAGTTGGTATTTACCTACCATTCATCTTTCATCTAACAAAGCATCTCCGTGGTAACCACTTCATTATTTAAAGGCCAACCACACAATTAGCAGTAACAAAGCCTATTGCAAGCCATTCCCACTAGGACCGATCAATGCTATTAGATCCATCAATGTGATTAGACATAGCTTCCCCTGCGCTCTGCTTTCTTCGTCTAACTGCCCGTGTTTGCAAAGGTTTCTGGTCTTGTTTCCTTTAATTTATTTAACATCAATTCTTAATCCCTGAAGCGTGCCAAATGAGCCAGGTACTTTGGAAAATGAATAACCGTTTCTAGATGGATGGTGAGTAGGTGTTATTACAAGGCAATATGGAATTGCCTCATTATTTTGATAGTGGGTGGTGATTTCTTCAAAAAGCTGCTTTACAGGATAACAAAGTAAGCAATCTATCATATAACACAGAAAGACCAGTCACCTTTAATTTAACCTACTGTATAGGTGCCTTTACAGAGAACGGATAATAACAGGAAGGTATATGAACTGTTAAATGTTTTTTAAATGAATGCTGCATTTTAAGTGTCACTCATTACCGCACTGCATTCACTTGTATCAAGGCTAATCAGCATTAAGGATCCCTTCATTGAAGTACCTCACCCATTCTCCACCCCCTTGTCTCAGTTTTTGCCCATGTAGAAAACATAAAACCAGCTTATCTGCAACTTGAATTGGAGCTCAAATAGAGAAGTTGGTAGGCTTTTGTACTCAGATCAAATAGAATGTGATGAGGGCCTGTGTGTACAGAATGTCTGAATAGATCACCTCAATGAAGGTATCAGGGTTTCACCTCACTATTCACAAAGACTGTGTCTTTCTGTGGCCAGACAGATCCACAGTCATATTACCTGGAGCCCGGGTGACCTTGTAGGAGGGCAGGAGGGGGAAAGTGAGGTGCAGCCCATAGCCCATCATCACTGTCGTACCTTTAATTACCACTGTGTGTGTGTGTGTGTGTGTGTAAGAGAGAGAGAGAATGTGTGTGAGTGAGTGAGAGACACACTGTACATTAGGTGTCATAACTTTGCATGTTTATAGTCGTTGTGCATTAGAACGCAGCTGCAGGAATAGCTAGCCTATATGGTCTCTATGGGCATATCTGAGATATGTGATGTCATAAATGTATTTTTGCATGCTTCTTTGAATAAGGCTCTTCAGACTGAGATAAAACTGACATCTGTAAATAATACATTGAAGTTTCTTTTCTTTTTTTTTATATGGTGTCCTTGCACAAAATACTCCAGATGACATGGTTTGAGCTGTGATGAGTGTGTGTTTGATGTGTTGATTCAAATAAATGAATGCCTGTAACCTTAATATCTGGAGCATGCTACAGTTTTTTTGTCTAAATCGACTAGCGTGCACATTCTGTTGACTATCAGATCATCCATGGAATCTGTTATTTTGTGAGGCCTTCCATGTTTTTGGTGTCATCGAGGATTACAAACATCTTGTAGTCTGCACAAGGACTAATGCGATGTTCCAGACAGTGGAATGTGGAAAACCCCTACTGTACTTCTGACCATGTAGAGGTCCAGGTTTTATAGTCAACAGAACGCAGTAAAGTAAAGTAGCATATTTGTGTAGCATAAATTGTCAGTGAATTTCAAACAGTCCTGTCACCTTCAAGGAAACCGAATGCACACCTAGTCAAATAATGAAATGAAATATGATGTAGACAGAAGTAGGGGTAAGCATGAGCAATTCCAGTGTGCTTTCTTTCTGTTCTGTGGTTCCGGCAGTTCACAATGGAACCTTTATGACCTATTTCTGTGACCGCGTTACTGTACCATCATCACTCCCTTATAATACTCAAACTGGTGTAAAGTAATATGGTTTGATCTCGAGAAAAGGCTTTGTTTGATTTGGGAAATGAAATAGTGGAGCCTTGTTCATCAAAGACTTTGGCTGCACAATTGCTCACCCCCACATTCAGTGACCCTTAGGGGTCACCGCTTTTGCTCATGACCTGGTTTTTCTGCAAAACTGAGAGAAGAAGGGAAGGAAATGGAAAATTGATTTCTGCTTTGATGTATCCTGCTGTATAAGGATCCATCAATGTGCTTCAATTTGGGAGCAACAGTGGTTTGAACCACATCACATTTTCCTTCAAATATTTCAAAAACCTCTTGATTTCTGTATTTTTAGTATGGCAGGATAGTCTGGTGTGGGTGTTCGTCTCGCAGTCGGGAGGTTATATTCTCCAGACTTACATTGTACTAAATACATCTACTTAGCTGTATTTATCAAATGCTCTCATGCAAAGTGACTTGCAGTTTAATACCGGCATTTAGGTGATGGTATCTTAAGAGATACAGTACTATCGGTCTATGTCAGACCTTCGAACATGAGTAGAAGTATGGGTTGAGGAGTCGAAAATGCATCTAGTAATTGTGTGTTCACATTCTTCATAAACCATCCAGGAAGTTCAGAATACTGTATTGTATACATGGGAGTATTTTCCCAAGATAGGTCTCCCAGTATTGGGTGGCCGGGATGCAACTGATTTGCTTTGGGAAAAAAATCATTAGCAATTATTGGAGATCCATTGGAACTTCATCCGTGTGGATGTACCAAACAACCAGAGTTAAACCCCTTGACGCTCTCTAACACTAGTGTGAGATTTTTAAGTTTTAGGTCTTTCTTCCAGCGTAATTAATGGCTATAATCCGTGTGTTGTTATAAAAGCTTTCCTCGTTTATGTGTGAAGACAACCCCCTTTGGGTCTATACAACATTTATTGATAAAGCAGTGGGTCACTAAGGGTTTCCTACAGGTTGGCTGAATTAAGGATTCGATCCATTGAATTAAAGTCCATTATACTGTAGTTGTGGACAAAGATAACTTAAGGTTTACATTCTAAGTTAAAGGGAAACATTTTAGTGCTGTAAGGACTATTCTCCTTAAATTGCTAATTGCTGTAATGCTGCCCCACTGAAGGACATTAGAGGTCATCTCTCTTTTTCAAACATGTAGCAAAATTAATAGAAATACATTTGATATACAGCAAGTGAATGTGGCTTGATGAGAGGGTGACATTTAATGCCACAGTTAAGAGGTGCTTGAACTGCAAACAGCTTTAGCGTGCTTTGAAGAAATATACTGGTGCGCATTTGGCCCCAATCAGTGATAATATTCTAATGTTAATGGTAATGTTATCACTATCATGAATCACACGTTTTGCTTAATCTTCACCAAGTATGCAATTAACCCTGGACTGATACTTATCAGACATTCACTTAAGTACAGATAGGACGCACTGCTAATGGAGTAGCGTGACGGCTAGCACATTCCTCTGTTTATATTATAGCGTATAAATCGTCCTTATTTAATGTTGTGTTATACTATTAATTCCTTGATTTGTAAGAAATGGGGTGCATCTGGTATAAGAAACTAGCAGTGTCATTGTTAAAAAACACAATAGAGGACCATGGATAATTTTGTTGTCCCGGCAAAGTGGACGTGGCAGTTGAGTTGAGGTCACGTGTGAATGCGTCCCTGGAGCCGTCATTTTGAGCCCGATTCACAGTCCTTCTCACTGGTCGGCTGATGAAGGTGTTTGCTTGGGTGACATTTCAAGGGCTGTGAAAGTGTTGATTTGTTCACACCACTAGAGTGCATGCTCAGAGATTATGTGTGCGAGTGGGTGGGTGAATGTGCATTTGTGTGCTGTGCGTGCTTGTGTGGCCATGTACAATACGTGGGCTTGTGTGTGTTCAGTACTGTAGGTGTGTGTGTGTGCATGTGTGCCTTAATCCTTTTAAATGGAAGAGCCTGCCGGTCGGAGCTCAAGCTTGGCCTGAACTATGGCATCGGTGTATTCGGTTCAAAGGCACTTGCAAGATCCATGTGACGCAACGGTTCAAGTGACAAGAGTATGGACAGACATCTACCAATCATAATGACTCTATTTAGCAGTAAAAACAGCAATTAAACTGCTTTACTGCTTCCTTGTCGTTTCAGCTGTCCTTTGCAGCCACAACTCCGGTTCTAGCCGACAAGAAGAAGTACCCCAACTTCTTCCGCACGGTTCCTTCGGACAACGCTGTAAACCCTGCTGTTGTGAAGTTCCTCAACTTCTACAACTGGAGTCGAGTTGGAACGCTCACACAGGACGTCCAGAGGTTCTCAGAGGTCAGTGTTTCATCATCATTAGTCCCCACGGTGATGGGCAGTATTTATGATACTGTACAGATTTGTTTTTGATAGTTTGTATTTTGCAGTTTAAAAATTCTCGAAAATACTTTGTGAGACGTTTACTTGGTGCAGCCTCTGATTGGTAGCCTGGGCCTAGACCTCTGGTAAATGTTTTAACCTTTAACAAATCATCATTGTTACAACTCTTTGTATTGCTTTAAATAATAACACAATCAAAGTGGTGAAGACCACACTCAACAATATCCCAGCCTTTGCAATGTGTTTACAATACGTGGGGCACTGCTTCTGAGGGCGCACCCTATGGCTTTGAAGGCAGAGGTGTTTTTGCTTTGATCAAGCTTACGTATCAACAATCTTTCTCCAGAAGACATGGCTATACTGTACCTTTTAGTCAGGTAGGTGAAGGGTTAGTCTATACAGTATCAAATAGGCCGATTGATTGAAGTGACACACACACACATGCACGCAGGCATGTGTGTGTGTGTGTGTGTGTATTCTAACAGAATGATGTTGCAACTTTTGTAGTTTATGACTAATTCCATTGTGATTGAAGGTTTGAAAATACATATTTACTGTTATACTGAGCCATTGAAAACTTTACCCAGTATACTGTATACTGCAGTATATTGGGTAGGATTTCACCTAAATTGGGCCATAAGCTTCACACTACAAATCAATAATAAGTTAGTATTTTATAGTTTTACATTCAGTTCTAACACAGCTGTTTAACACACACTTTAACACAACCGTCCCCTGAGAGATAACAGCTCAAAATGGCAACCTAGGCTACTGGTAAAAGTGAACGTCAGCACTTTAATTAAGACCTTGCTTACAGTATACTGCACATTGCAACTGATAATCTGGGACATTGTAGTAAATGTTTTGCTTACTTTATATTCATTAATTGACTGCTTTATCAGGGTTGATAGCCTTTTTCCCCGGGCCTATTACTGTATATGACATTCATTTTGACATTGATGACATTCATTTAGAAAATGTTGACATATATTACGCATATGTTACTAAAAGATTTATGATTTTCAGTGTAATGAACTGAAAGCCTTTGTAGTATAGTGTCCGTATAGGGACAGCTTTTGTGTGGTGTGGCAGTGATTGTTCAGATAATGCTAACATAATTTGAGTGGGTGGCAATGAAACAGTTCTGAAAGCAATTAAATTCAACCTATTCAACTCTGGTTGCCTATAAATCACTGCAGGCCCACCTGAGGCTCAGCGTTTGATTCGGAGGAAATTTGGAAATTAACATATTATCTAGGATTGAAGCTAAATCCCCAACACTTACATACTCTCTAGAGATGAACACAAACAATACAGTTGACAATAATTAAATTGAGTTTCCAGCCCCCTTTTTACACCGAAGGAACAGATCAGAGCAGATATGGGAGATGTTATATTAAACAAAATGATATTTGCTTCGTTATTCATTTACGTTCATCTGCATTTTTTTCCTTCTTTCTCTTTAAAATAACTAATACTTCTGAAGCTCTGAAGTATCTATGTGCCTGTGTTATGCATGGGGGAAGCCTCTGATAATATTGCTTGCACAGAAATTAATTAAACTAGGGGCTATCTCTGCATGCAAATTGTGACCTGTTTGATATACTGGAATTTGAAGCTATATAAGATAGTATAGTATGGCTACTATATTGCTAGCTAGTTTGCTAGCGGTGCTATCATGAGCCAAACTAAAAAGAAGGTTAATATAATTTCTATTGAAATTTACCTTATACCTCCCTGGTATTACTTAAATGAGTGAATACATGTATTTACAGTAGTAAGCAGAATACACATATTGTGCAGATGGTTTAGCTTCACATTAAAGTTGCATTAGAGAGATAAAACATATGAATGTCAGAGATAGTTGGTTGCTTCACTGGTGGAGTGAAACCCTACACTATTTGAAAACAGTGTGTGTGTGTAGGGAAGTGGGGGAGGAGGCTGGTATAAGAACTCTCACTGCAAATCTCAGAGCCCAAATCCCTTTATCTCTTCCCTCCTGGAAGCGGCAGGGCTCAGGGTTGGAGAGCGACGGATGGCCCGATTCAGTCAACCTGCCATGCAATTGGCCTCTAATCCTGATTTACAAATATGCAAACGTTAGCGTCCACCAATTGTTACAATCCTCTCTCACATGCAGGCTGAGTTGACCAGGCTGAGAGTCTGAGGTTTTACAGCACGAGGACTCACGGATAACAGTGCAAACACCTCTAGTGTTTGCCTAGTGTTCTAGGTGATGTCATCGCTGTGGCTGCCTAACTTTGCCTGGTGTGTCTGTATGTGCATGTATCTCTCTTCTTTAGTTACACATTTCATGCATGAGGCAGACTCAGATGTATCATTTAAATACATATACAATCAAACAGCGTTTTATAATAATGCATAAAAAGACATGGAAATAAACTAATGAAAGAGTAAGCGAATAAGATCAAGATGACATCATGTAACATATTGTAAGAATCAGATCAAAATGCCTTCACAGCATCAAACCTAAGTCAAAAGTTTACAGTTCAGTAGAAAGCAATGCAGTATATAGTACAGGCAATGTATTCAGTCTGGAATTAAAATCATATGTTGTGTGAGCAAGTATCTTCTGGAAGTTTATTTCAGATATTTGTTACAGTGCATACTCCAGTTAAATGCTGCTTCTCGATGTTTTGTTTGGACTCTGGACAGTTAAAAGACAAGTTCCAGATGACCATAGGGATTTATAGGGTTCATATATATTTATTTATATGTATATATATATATATATAAATAAATATTTATTATATTTAATATATTTTGGCCCTAAACCATTTAGTGATTTATTGAGCAGCAGTATTTTCAAATCAATTATCTGACACACCCAGAGTCAATGCAGGGATAGTTTGAGAATCTGTGTAAAAGCTGTTGCTGCCTTTGAGCTTTATTTGGAAGATCTGAATATTAATAAAGGCATGACCAAGTAGAGTATTCATTTGTTCTTGTTTAAATCCTCAAATAGCCTTATTATGTTTTGTAAGCTATTTGTTTTAGCTACTGAAATGTATCTGAATCCTTAAAACATCAAGATCTATGGCTTGGTAGTCAGCATGTGTGCAAATATATATATATATATATTCTTACACTTTTTTAAGACAGTACACAATGTGGGTACACTCTGCTTGTTACACACACAGGGACACGTACAAACATGCAAAGGATTAAACATTTTAAGAGTGCAATGTGAAATATTATTAATGTAGCCTACATCAACATATATTTTAGGTATCTAGGTCGATTCATGCTGTTGCTGTAAATGGTCTGCTTATGCGCTTTCAGCAAGGTATATTCAGCTATTGCAAGCTAAATGTAAGATAATACACGTTTTGTCAAATTCAACAAATATCTCTATCTTACCATTCTCTGTGCGTGTTGAAAAAAATCTGATACTTCTACACAGCCCTGACTCTGTAAATAAACACAAACAAAGTGGCAAACACCCTTCGTATCAACAAAGCTACAGTATAGCACAATGCTTTGCTTCACAATGCATTTTGATGTGTGATATGCTGCCGCGGAGCAATACTGTTTTCATTTGAGCTCGAAGTTAGCAAGAATGACTGACCATAGCAATCGGTAAAGGTGCAAGCGTGCCTGGATATTTAAAGGGAATGGGAGAAGACACTGATTGGTTTATTCTATGTTGGGAACACGTGTGGATCTCTCCCTCTCTCTCTCTCTCTCTCTCATTATTGTGATTGGCAAACTGGAGGGCTTCATTGCAATAGGATGACAGACCTGAGTGCAGATGATGTGCTCTGTCTGGAACATCTGCATCTCCTCCATATAATACAAGTCACATACTGTAATACACAATGAATAATAATATTAATACATACAGCATAACTGCATAACAGGTTATAAGTTTAGCATTTCACACTCAACACATTTCTATATCAAGCAGGTCAATAATGCAAATTATTTTACTGATACGGTTCCACCAGTGGAACCAAGAGGTTCAACTGGTGTTGTGCGAACATGTGGAAAACAATGAATCCATTTACTTTACAGACTGTGTTGACTAAATGTGGTCTTCCTACGTGCTGCTCTCTCTAGTGGGGTTTTTTGCATTAAAACGTAGTTTTAGATTACATACTGTAGTTGAACGATTTGAACAATCATTGTTTGTATCGCGATTTAGTGTGTTTCTGTTCTTTAGTCATGCGTCAGGTCGACAAAGGACTTAAAACCTCTTTGTCCAGATTGTGACCAAGTACAGTAGCAATGTAAACGGTTCTGTCTTTGCCCTTGTATCTTTCTCCATGCATCTTCTGCTTTAGCTGATATGCTCGCTCATTATTTTTGTTGACAAGCATAGAAACACTTAAAAAAGCACAAACTGGAACTCTCTAGGAACATAAGCCCATACACCGCATTAAAAACACATACAGTATCTCCTAAAAAAACACTGCCGCTATTTAAAAATAGTGTGTTCCACTATTCCTATCCTATTTCATAGCAATCCATGTCATTAAGCATGCAACTAATAGATTTGCAATGCAATTCTCTGTGACTCCTTTAATGTAGGATGCACCTAAACCCATACGCAGCAGCCATCGGTTCAGCTAGCCCCAATACAACCATTTGCTATATCTAGTTAGCATGAGTGTCTCAGACAAAACCAAGGGGTTTGCATGGAAATATGACACACAGCCAAGTAAACATGGTGCTGCAACGTACATGATTATACTCATAACATATGTGAACCTAAGAGCTTGTTTTGCAATGGTGTTAATTATCGGGGGTTAGACAACTGGCAGGCACAGTAAGTGGTTAGGGTAGATCCTTCTTAGACGAAAGGTCAGGGGTTCAATTCCCAAAAGGCCTGACCTACTGTATCTGTAAGTAATTTACCCAACCCCTACCTGCTCTTTAACAGTGTTGGGAAAGTTACTCAAGAATTGTAATAAGTTGCTATTTACTTATTACTCCATAAAAAAGTTATAATATTACTGTACCTTACTTATTACTGGGTATTAAAATGAATTATTTACATTACTCGTTTCATTAGTATATTAATTTCACAATCACTACCCTACCTTGCCCCTTCCGAAAAATGACAACCTGTGTAGCCAGCTCATTTTAGAATTGAATCCTCTTCATTGGAACAATAATAAACATAGGAGTCAACAATCAATCAAAGTGAAAACATTGCAGCCCCTCAAACCAGATGATTGACAGGTTGTGCAATTAACCTACCGTATGTTTGCTAGGACCAGCAAAATAATAAAGACATGTCTCCATAATATTGAAGTCTAGGTTGGGAAATCTCGTTCTTGTAAAGCAGTAATGCAGCACTTCTATTAGTAATTTTTGGAAAAAAGTTATAACATTACAGTAACTAGTGAAAAGCGCTGCAACTTAATGCTTGTACTGTGCAGCAGTTCAACTCACCGTAGATCACTTTGGTTTAAAGCCATCTGATGAATGACATGTTCTTATAACTACATGGATATCTGTCCCACTGTATCAGCAAGTCGGACTCCTCAAGATGCTCATTATCGTATAACACATCGTATGTTTGTCTGACTATTTTACTGAGCATGTGCTAGTCAGATGGACTGGTGGTCATGTTTAAACAAATGATGCTCTGGGCTTGATGGCAATGTCAGTAGACACTGCAATTAGTTTAGGAAATGAATTAAGTCTAAACATCTACATTTATACCTCCAAGAAATTAAGCATTGGTTGTTGTTACCTGCAACAGTAATGCCTTTAAGTATTGCTGTACATTGTTAAATTCAATTAAATTGTAAAGCAAATTCACTGTCTAAAGCAAAAACATCGGTGTACTACTCATAGACCTACAACCCTAGTGGTCTGGAGTTCCCACTACACCCTCGCTTGTTTGTGAATGTTTAGTTGAAATGCACGTTTTGTGGTGGAGAATGTTGGCAGTGAGCCAGCCTATAAATAGATATTTATTGTGCTAATGTCCTGTTAAGTTACTTTAAACTCCAGCAGTCATTGTGTCTTTCCAGAGAGAGAGAGAGACATATAAAATGTCTTTTATATGCAGATGATCTATTATTAGTATCACCCTCTGAAGAAGGACTACAACACAATCTAAAATTATTAGAGGAATTCAGTAAAACATGGTTATTACCAGTTAATACAGAAAAAAATAGAATTATGATATTCCAAAAGAAAACACGGTCACAAGAAAACAAATGCAAATTTATACTTAATAACACAATTATTAAACATGAAATATACTATAATTACCTAGGTTTAACAATAAATTGCTCAGGAACTTTTCAATTAGCTAGAAAAG
>JAODTR010003595.1:0-12662 GCA_025399935.1 Amblyopsis rosae
GTGTGTGTGTGTGTGTGTGTGTGTGTGTGTGTGTGTGTGTGTGTGTGTGTGTGTGTGTGTGTGTGTGTGTGACTGACCTCTTGAGGTTGACCATGGCCCAGGGGATTCCTGTAGGAGTGTTAAAGGCTGGCAACAGCTTCTCAGCTAACTGGACGGCCTTAATCTTAAATACCTGGGGGTGGGAGGGGAGAGGGGGGAGAGAGAGAGAGAAAACGTTCAGAGTATTATCCTGTCTAATTTATAAACAATGAGCTGTATGCAGGACTCAGTGGTTGTTGCGGTAGACTTTATCGCTGTCCGTCATTTTGACGGGCAGGGCTGAAAATATTCCATCATAATATATTTTTAACCGTCATAATTTTTTATACAACAAAACGTATCTCCATTTTATACATTAACAAAACAGCATTGGGTTAGGACAGAATCAGGTTGATTTAAAATACTTTTCAGTGATATTGGGCAGTGGGGCACATCAGTTGTTATACAGTAGTTCACAGCCAGCCTGTACCGCGAGTTAGTACTTAGTTTAAACTACCTGTCTTCGTGTCTCCCTTGCCAACTACTAATATTATGCCACACTTGCTTTCGGTTTAAGAATAAGATCAAATGTTGGGTGGGTGCGGACGGGTGAGGGGTGTTTTTCCTGTATTTCCTCCTCTCAATTATTTGTGCATGTGGGAAAGGCTTTCTGTTGTCTTACTGTACCTGTAATAATTAATAACAATTATTCATGGGCCTACTGTTTACTATTTAAGAAGAACTCTTAAATCAAACATGTATATATTTTATGTTATTAGCTGTGTTGATATGATATCTGAATGGGTCCATAAAGGCTTATCAGGAGGTAGGCTGATTGGCATCTATACAGCCAATAGTATGCTAAACTTGCTGTCAGACTAAACCACAAAACAACCAACTGTCAAAGAAAGTTTAAAAGGAACACTGGAGGTCAAACTGCATGATAGATGAAGAGAGAGAGAAAGAAAATGGGCAGAATTTGACATTCAATTTAAATTCATATAATGCAGTCCATTTGGTCCAAATGTGTGTTGAAGAACCCAGTGCCCTGGAGGTTAGCCAGCATCTGACATTGGAAGGCAGAGGAGGCCATTTCCCCCCCTTAACACGCCAATCAGACGTGAATTTGAGTTATTCTGCTGTTGCACCCATTGCGAGAGGCCCCGAGTATCGATTGGCAAAACAGTGAAGGCGTATTAAAGGTGCGATCGATGCGGAGATATGAGGTCACACGCAGAGCTGTTGGAAAACAAGCTCCCTGATCAACTGGCTGGTGTGCGATGACAACAGTGTCAGCAGTTTAGCCATCATTAGCATTTGACACTGACAAGCTGGGGCATTAGTACAGTGGTGCTGTTACATTGTGGTGCTAGCTAGATTAGCATCCGCTGCACTTATATGCCTTATCTTAACACAGGCCTGTATCCTACCATAGCCCCACACATGCACGGGTAATTACATAAAAGGTGTTTGAACATGACTATTAATGGAGGACATCTCAGTGCAAATATGCTGGTGTCTGTGTGTTCAAAGATATGTAGAATAGGTAGAATAATAAGAAAATGAAAGATTGAAGGTTACATTGAGGGTAGGCCTGTCACTACAATTACTATATCGCCTTATCTTGCGATATATGGAAATAACCTTGATCATTTTTCTGGCCGCGATAATATTGTATTTACACACGTGTTGCTGACATAAGACATAAGTTAAAGTGCTGCGCTGCTCCTGTGCCTCTCTCTCTCTCTCTCTCTCTCTCACTCTCTCGATACGTGTTCCTCAAGGCCAATGGATATTGAATTGTTTAGGTAAAGGTGTTTTTCCTGACGACTGCATAACTCCAGCCAACTACATTCACGAGAATAAATGCAAAAACACGGCATTTGTTTTATTCGCTTCAAGGTTTGTAGCCTACCTACTTTGCCAAGCAATGGAACTGGTGTAACCAATCATAACTAATAATTCATGTCAAACGACAATAGCGGAACAGAGGTGCGTTTAGAATTGGCAAACATTTTTCCGTTTGCAGCAAACTGTTTGAGGAGGTATAGTTCTCAACGAACACACATTGACGCTGGACAAAGGGTGACAGTTTCAATCTAATATGTTTGAAATGTTTACACAAAAAGTTCAACATTCATGGTCAAAGCAAACGTTCGCCAATTCGGGACTCACCTCTATCATTTTGCTGCTGGTTAAAATATCTACCGGTCTACAGATAATGTGGAATGTCGCTGCAAACATGAAATGACTATAGTAAGTTGACATTTTGCTGTTTCTTAATGATAACAAATTTGAGTTCGCTTTAGAAGGCACACTACTTACTTACTGTACTCATAGGCTACGACCTCCCAATCATATGAACTGCGTCACTTTCATCTTAAAATAGTGCATTAAGTTACTGCTTCGTCTGGACAAAATCATGGTCGCTGGTGTAGGCCACATCAATATATAATTCACAACCAACCTTTACCACGACAGTGTGTTGGATGCTTGTTTTGAACATAACATGTTTCCCGTGTTTCAGTTAAACTTATCCCTATTTCCCTAGTCGACTCCTGGGATTAGGCCTATATATAGTCAGTCAATTAATCGGCCAACAAAAAAGAGTTATCGTGAGAGGCCTAATTGAGGGAATGAGAGAAGGCTATTGGCTAGACTGCTGTACTGTACCACGCAGATAAATATCCAATAAACCAGACCATAGCCCTCCAGAGTACTAATGCAGACTGCAACACACAGTTTCTCCTTGGCAGAGTCTGCCAGTATACGTGTATGTGTGTATGTTTGAAGATGCCTACACCTTCCACATTTAGAATATGAATACAAATATAAAA
The DNA here is from genome assembly GCA_025399935.1 of Amblyopsis rosae. Classification (NCBI taxonomy): domain Eukaryota; kingdom Metazoa; phylum Chordata; class Actinopteri; order Percopsiformes; family Amblyopsidae; genus Amblyopsis; species Amblyopsis rosae. The sequence continues at coordinate 2,856 of JAODTR010003595.1, forward strand.
AATCTAGGCCTAACATTTTAGAAGTTGTAAAAACAGAGAAACTGATCTCCAGTGCTGATACATGCTGTATATGTCCTATGTGTGTGTGCGCGCACACATTCCTGCTCTCTGGCATCTGTAGTGAAGCTCTTATCAGACACCATTGGCTTTTATAGTCAATCCCATCTGTGATGTCATCAGGGAGTGGACAGGAGCCAAACGACCCATCAACAGGGAGGCAGAACAGCAAAAGCTAATGACGCCCCACCATCTACACCACAGTGATGACTGACACAGGCATCCTTAATCCTTAAAACACACTAGGGTGTCCTGGTTCATAACAACACAGCACAGGCTATCTAATGCAAGCACCACTCTCTCTCACTGAGGACAGCACACACAAAGGGTGGAAAGCTAAGGCACGGCAGCTTTATTTAAATAGCACATTTAATACGACGTACAAATAAATAAGCAAAGAACAAATAAAGATAATTTTTAAGATAAAACCTTCAATAAACTAAATAAATGAACTAAATAAATAAAATACACTACTACAGAATACTCATATATATATATATATATATATATATATGTTCAAGGTGGAGGCAATTGCAAATGTATCCAATTAATCAAAGGGAGAGTTAGCAAGTGTTAAAATAGCAAAAATGAGAGAGTGAATGTGTGAATGTGTAAAGCAGAGAGGGAAGTTTGCAAGAAACTGAGAAATGGGAGGGGGCTAAGTGTTACAAGATGGAGGAAACTCGAATAGTAAATCCTCACCCCTCCCTCAACAACTCTTGGTCATTCCCTGATCTGTCAGTCACATGCTTACTGGTTGTGGTGGTCGTGCAAAGACCAACACTACTTGACAGGAGAGGTATTTTGATTGACATGCACAATGGCCTACTACATACCTCAATGACCAATTAGAACATTACATTTACACTTAGGAATTTGTTGGGATACTAAACACGTCTGGATGTTTGCAGGTCTTGTAAATCTGTTAAGCAAGTAGGCTATGGTTAATAAAATCAAGTAAATTAGTAAAAGCACCGCACTAGCGTCACAATAGAACTACGGATACAGACTTGAGTGACAATGCTCACAGCCAATGAAAATCTACTACCCCACTTCCTGAGAATTGTAGAGCTTACAGGAGTGTGCATCAGACATGCAGTACAGACTTGCTTGCAGTAGTGCTAATGGATGAAAGAGGCTGAGTCCAGGGGTGTAGTGACACAGGTCCAGAAGAGTTTGAGCCTACGAGTGCTTCCCATTGTGGGTATTTTCATAAAGTATACATATGCACTGTTTCAGCAGAAGGTGTTGGTATTGTGATTGGATATGAATGTGTAAGTAGTACAGGGTCCTATCACTTTATCACTGTGCTACATGATAGCCCTTTAAAGAATTTTTGTTTTGTTTTGCTGGACTTTAGAAGGCTATTTATTATGTCTGACTTTTCATGTCATTTTGTTCACAGACTGTAAAACAAGACTTTGGTTTCCAAGGCGACTGCATCCCAGCTTCAGCCCTGCTTGAGACACCCCCTCCAAGCCCACAACACCACAGGAAGTGTGCCACTCTAGACCAATGTGTTTACTGTATAGCTGGCAGACGAGATTAAGGGATTGAGAGCTTTGTGGAAGTGACTCCAGGGGACGTAGGCCCTGGACAGCCCACTGTCTACAGAACATTATCTATTCACTCATAGCTTCACAATATTTTAATGCATCACTGCAGTCTGGAGTCCACCAAAGGAAGAGGACTCTGAACTATCACACACACACACAGACTCACTGCAGATGCTGAATATGTTAATAAAGTTTGAATGGTGACTCACCCACACTAAAGCATTGACAAACACACAAACACGCCGTGAACAAAGATGGAGGTGCAGGGCTTCACCTGCACGGAGGCACGCACGCACACACGCCATTGAGATCATGTCTGTTGCTTGTCGAGCCCCTCTGCACACCCAGACAGCTTGGAAACCAGACAAAGTCAAGAAACAAGTTCACTGCTACACAGACGACTGACTGAGCAAGTCCATCTGTCTTTTCTTCCCAACTTTCTATTGCCATCACTTCATCTTTCGTTTACAAAAGCAGTAATAATGCCAGGGTTAGGAGTTCCATTCTTTGTGCAGGCCACAGCAAGGCACCAGCAACGCTAGAATTTGAGTGCACGGAGACTTGTATTCTAGATTTCCATATAGCATGTGTGTCATGCTAAGGGGGTATTTCAGGAGTTCAATTGTCATTCACACACGGCATATAAATACACAGTGCAAAAACAGGCTTCCACTTAATGCAGCTCTTAAAAGGATTAAGAGGCAGACTGTGAAATGTGACTGAATGAGTCTGTATGCTAGGGGCCTCTGGGGAGTGTTGGCTGAGGGGAGCAGGATTAAGACAGACATACAGTACACTGTATGGGTACTTCCGCTACCTCCTACGTTGCTCCGTTCACAGGCTAGCAGACGTGAGCTTTGGCATCAAACGCCCGCGCATTCAAAAGTGCAACTGACAGGCAGTTGGCAGATATGCTGCATTTAACGTTATGGGAATACGTTTTAATTTAGGCCTTTCACAATGGGTGACACCTGTGTTTGGAAGTGGGTGGGGGCACTATAGACGTGCATCAATATTACAGTGTGAAGGTGGTAGCTGGATGCTACGATTCCCCAACAAGCTTGAAACATCCTTAAGCAAGTCCATGTGGATACAGGAGCCTACTGTAAGCAGTAGTACTGTGTTCTCTGATGTTGATCTGTTACATGGATCTCCTCATTTCCCACATACAGTATGCCTCAATATGGTCTTTCCCCTTACTGGTCAGACAGCCTCCCATTTCCACAAGCCTCGTTTCACCACAGCTACCAGCCTTTCCCTCTTCCTCTGCTGCTGCTTCCCAGCATCCTTCACTGTGTGGACTCCACCACCATCTGCTGCTCCGTCATGGACTATGCATGTCTGTGTGTGTATGTGTATGCGTGTGTGTGCATGCTGTGTACAGGAGCTCAGACATGACTGTGTGGAGGGGAACATGTGGGTTTTCCATATCGGAGATGTTGTGCTGCTGGCTGTCTGTATTGTTATTTGTTTTCAGGCTGGAAGCTGCTACAATGGTAGCTTCTACAGCGGCTTTACACCACCTCCGCCCCTACCGATCACTCCGCACTACTTTCTGCAGAGGCAGAAAATACCCAGAATACATGGCGGAGAAGACCACAACAGCATTGCTGCTAGAAAAGGTTGGGCATTGTTTCACCTGAAGGCCAAGTCATTATACCAGCCTTGCCTCACCCACCTCTCACAGCTACAGTCGCCAAACGGCTGCCTGTGCTGACCAGTCAAAGATTGACCCCCGACATCACAGCCCAGGAGCCCTAGGCTTCCGATTGATGGCTTTGCTGTTTGAAATTAACACTGTGTTCCTGTCCTGACTGGTAATTTCAATCCATCCATCCATCCATCCTCATCCGCTTATCCAGAGTCGGGTCGCGGGGGCAGCAGCTCCAGCAGTAATGTGGTAATTTCAAGCAAAATAATAAAAGAGTGTGAGTGTAATAGTCTAGTAGGTAGTGCAGTTCCAAACAACTCAACATCGCCATAGTTTTGGACATGCAGTCTGACCAAACAGAAAGCAGATTTGTTCTATCTGCCATTTTGTTTGTCAAACAATACTTTCCGGCTGTCATGAAATCCCATCAACATCTTAATTAAATTAGCGTAACTAACAAGATATCGCAGGGTTGACTCTTTGGTCTAGCCGCTGCAGTGCCTGCTGAGAACAATCAAAACCTGACACTCGGAAACTTTTGCTAGCGATTCAAATGTAGTATCATCTGCAAGACATCATAAACACTACTATTGTCTTAACCAATCAGAATTTGCAGGGGGGAAAATGAGAGCAGCAAAGGCAGTGCAGGTAAGTTCCGGTCGGGGCTATTTAGTAAAGTGTAACTGAGTATTCTGGGTTCGCCTAACTGAAGAAATTAAACAATAAATGGACAACTGGAATTAACTTGGACCCTTTATCTCACCCCTGAGGACTACCCCAGAAAAAAACACACAAAGCCCTACAAGGGTGTTCGTAGAGTACAGGTAGCAGATCACACCAGACAACAATATCCTAGCCGTTGCTATGTTTTTTTCTGTTTGTGGTGGGCAGAGCTTCTGACGGAAGCAAGAGGTTGGCTGATCCACAAGTTTCTCTAGATTGATTTACGTAGATACCTTTAATTTACCTAGGCCAGGGCTATTCAATTCCAGTCATGGAGGGCCGCTGTCCTGCATGTTTTAGATGTCTCCCTCCTCCAACACACCTGATTCTAATGAATGGGTCGTTAGAAGCCTGGTAACAACCCAGTCAAACAATACTTTAAGATGTAGTCTAATTGCCCTGCAAATTAATGATGATGATTTGATGATTATTCTTCACTTAATAAACACATCAGAAGTAGTGCATTATTTGGAGAAGATACAAAGCCATAACAAAGGTATTCAATTAAATACTGATCGCATTTTTTCTTGTTCGGTGCCATTTTCATGATATGCTTGCTAGCGTTGCATAAAGTGAAAATGTTAAATTAATAAAAACATGCAAAAGTATTACAAATGTACCACTATAGTGACAGAGTAATAGTTTTGCGTAGGACACATTATGCAGTGTTGTGTAATGGCCTAATTCACTAAACAGATTTTTGAATAGAATATGATTTGGAATTATTTTTGAGCCATTCTATAAACTTCTTTCATGTTCCATGTTTTGTGCTTTCACGTTTTCTTTTATTCATAGATTAAAGATAAAATAATAAAATAAAAACTATTAAAATTATAGTAACACAGCAGAGAAACATTGCTGAGCGAGAGCTTTAATCGAGCTAGATGGTTGGAGTTCTCATTTCTTATTTATAAGCCATATGTATCATGGGGTATGCTAATATCTATTTATTTCTATATTTTTAAATTTCTGTCATTATAGTACCAAAATGGATACTGGATGGTCCTGTATTTCTCAGTGTATTTATTTTGCTTTAGGCGAGAGATTTTCGAGCCATCTTTCCCGTTGTCCTGTAAAAGCCCGTTATGACAAATAACACATACCATATATCGCTGTCTTCGGCAGAGTGTCTGGATTATGATTACACAAAAAACAGTGAGCTTCTAGACTTTACCGTTCGGGAAGATTTGATCCGAAATGTAAACTGGTCATTCTCAATACCATTCGAAGGTGCATAATGAGAGGCATTTTAGAGGCACCATTTGCAGTTGAGATCTTGTACAGCCGTTGTTATGCTGACGAACACACACCATTCTTACTTACAGTTCTGAAGATATGATACAGAATATAAACATGCCGTTTTTAGCACAATTTTGAGAGTGCATTTTAGAGGCAACTTTGACGTTGTGCTGTAGAGCAGCTGCTATGTCAAATAACACAAGCCATATACCGATCTCTTCAGAGGAATGTCTGGATTATGAGGTACAACAATGTTTTGTTTCTAGCACTTACCGTTCCGAAGGTATGATACAAAATATAGACCTATGCAAAATGCGCCGGCGTGGATCTCAAAATGAACAGCCCCCCAACATGGAAATGTTGAAGCGCCGATTGTTATGGGAACAGTGAAAACGGTGACAGATTGGAAGTTATGTATCAATTTCATTAATTCGTTTTAGCTAACCTTTCTCAAGTTAACTAAAGTTACATAATAACATACTATAGCCAATAGCCTACAACTGTGAATGTTCACATCAAAGTGATTAAAGAATAAGCACTTGAGAGATGTACTATGAAAATTAGATTGTGGGCGATGCCAGTGTTAAAAATTATGTGATGGGCACAGCCCCAAGTCACAGTATTAGGCCTAGTCGCATGAATCACAAAACGTCTTGCAAGTCAAAACACAAGTCACTTCAGTATAAGTCGCAATAAATATTTGTTATGTCTATAAATCACATTTAAATTCTTATTTTGGTGGTACAATTGTATACAGTGACACCTCTTGGCCACAGATTATACTGTAAATCGGAGGACCAGCAAAGACACACAGCATACTTAATAAAAGTGACTTCTAGTCTAGAACATACAGTACAGAAAATCTTTCCAAAAAAGCCTTCCAAGCAAGCATGTCAAAGTCAAAACATTAGTTAACGCTACATTAAGATACAGGATCATGGTGTTTGATATGACTTCCAAACTTTCCAAAACATCCCATCTTCAGGGTACATCTAAGTTCCATAAAATGTGTTTGCATGTGTTTGATTAATCATAAAGAACAGCTCAATATGTAATACTGTGACTGCTACAGGCAGGTAAACACAGCTAATATATATATTTATTTTATAAAGCAATCCATTTTAGCAGGCGAGTCATGTATTTTTTAAGGATTCTGCTCTATCCAAACGGCAAACGTCATTGTAAGAATCCTTGTGTGAGGAGAAAAATAAGTTTGTTAAAAATAATCCTGAAATACCAATTTTTTTCTGGGCCAATGGCTTTAATGGCAGGGCCAATGAGGAGCCGAGTGCTATACTCTCATTGATAAACTCCAGCAGTAGCTCCCTAACACACAATACAATAGCTAGAACTAACTCTGGAGGGCTTTATGTGAGATCACTTCTACCCAGTTGGTTGCTAAGAGACGGGGAACCTGCAGATATGTATCAAAGACTTTGAGAGGGGTCGTGGAGAGCATAGTGAGGGGAGTGGTGCTCAGACAGCAGCCGCCACAGGGAAAAGAGCACATCCAGATGATAAGAGGAGGAGAAGGGAGCAGGAGGTCAGCAGATCAGAGAGGAGGTGGTGAGGCTGGGCCAGGAGATGGAGAGAGAGGATTTCAGAGGGTACTGGTGGTAATCAGGGATGGTCAGATGAGATGAGAATAGGCAAGAGGCTCCGCAGGACAGACACAGGGACAGGACAGGCAGAATAAACACAAGCCATCATCCAGCTGGTTGACACCTCCCTGCCTGGGTGCAAAGGTCAACTCCAACCCTCTACACTGTCTGTGTGCATGGCTCTCTCTATACCTCTCCTGCATAAGCAACCACACAGCAAACACAAAGGGAACTTTTCTGTGTTTGAACCCTGAACGCTGATTCACTTCCCAAATGCTAGATTATACCCAGAGCGCTGACTTAAGTGCCTGTTTCTCAGTGCAATTGTTGTGCAGCGCTGTTGGAATACAGAACAGGTTCGACAGGAGCAGCTGCTGCTAGTCAAGTGCCTTGCTCAAGGGCACTTCCAAGGACAATTGAAAGTGGTTGCGATTCAGTTCTGCCACCTCGGCAGTTGGGAGGGGAGGAATGAAAAGCGCGGCGCTTGTTTCGTCACACTCAGGGGAGCAGCTGTGAGTCTGCGGGTAGAAGGTGGAGTTTAATTTTAAGAGACAATTCCTGGATGTGTTCTTATAGTAAATGGACTGCATTTATATAGTGCTGTTCCAACCCTCCCGCCACTCAAATCACTGTACAGTATTGCCTCACATTCACCCAGTCAAACACATTCACACACACATGGTGATTGCTGCAATGCAAGGCCCTATCTGACCACTGTGAGCAGTTAGAGTTATGTGTATAGCTCAAGGACACCTCGACACTTGAGTTAGCGGGGTTCGAACCAGAGACGTCTGGATCACTTTTCGCCCCTCTCTACCCACTGACACCCCCAGTGTATTAGTAGTAATAAAAGGAGCACAGGTTTCATGTTAAAGTACTGCTTCCAAGAAAAAGAAAATAGTTTTGCTGCACTATACGGCTTACTATACAGCTCCAGCCTTCGACCACGAGTGTGTGCGAGTTATAATTGAACAAGGTTACATTTGTGCGAGTGCATGATGATCATTAAGCTGTTTTTGTACCCCTCCGGCACGGAATGGAAGTTCCAAAGATGAAGCGAAACATAATACTCAGATTAAGTCTTGAGTCACTGTCAATCTTTACATCAATGCAAAATGAGGGCACGCTTATTAATTCAACTATTCATCAGCTGAGGCAGACCATTACCCTTGATTGGACTAAACCAACTCATTTGGAGCTGCAGGAGTGGCTGTCTCTACTAATATGGACTTTTGTCTCACTATTGACTATGAATTTATATTCTGTTTACATTATTTAAGATATGTATTTATTTATATTCTACACTTGTATATTTGTTTACATTTATCTCATGTTCTGAGGGTTTAATGTCATTTATTTTTCTCCCCCGTCTTAATTAGGCTAGTCTGTCCCTTATATAAACCAAGTTTGTATGTTTATTTGTTAGGTCAGTTATGTTGTGTGCACGTCAGGTGATGTTGACCTCAGTTTTCATTTTAATTTGATTATTTATACTTTGATTTTTTTTTTTACTCTGGGAAAATAAAATCCCCAAAATACACTCTTAACCTGTTCGTCCCTTTGCTAGACTGCTTGGTATTTCACACTACATGTAGTATGTATGCATAATAGTTATGAAAACTAAGAATAAATAAGATAAGATGTTCTCTACCAAGAACGATCAAACTCTATAATGTTCATTTGTGTGGATTTGTTTGAGTCTGAGCAATATACCAGGTTAGTCACACCTAAAACATTATAGATCAGCTTCATCCTATTCAAAAAATCAACTGTGGTGCTTCACGCACCTGTCTCACTCACACACACACACACACACACACACACACACACACACACAGTACCTCTTGTCCAGAAAGGTAGTAAGCTGACAGCAATCCTCCAATGAATCGGATGTTGACCTCGAAGACCGACACTTCAGCATTCTAAAAACACACAATATATGACCAAAGATGTTACCAAATACTGTGACATCTCATCATCACATAATTTGGCTAAATTGTATCAGCAAAGAGTTTAAGATCTCTGAACTAGTAAAAAGATAATGTTATTTCTTAGGAAAAACCTTGTATTCACAAATTGGTGCTGAATTTAATGTTTTTCAACACAAATACATCACCCATAATACTGACGGAGAACTATTTGTGTGCTGAGAAAACAACCTCCTCTAGTTAGCTTGGGGCAGGCCTGGGGTCTGTCTGCAATCTACACAGTGCTTTAACCGGCTTTCTGTTCAGAAATACTATATATACAGTGAGGGAAACAAATATTTGATCCCCGGCTGATTTTGTAAATCTGCACACTGACAAATACATTTATAGTCTATAATTTTAATGGTAGGTTTATTTGAACAGTGAGAGAGAGAATAATAGCAACAACAATATCTGTCATGCTAAAGTCGTGTGAAGTGGTGGTTTTTAGTAAAAACATCAGGAGAGATATTACTGTGTCTTTTCACAAGTTTAAAAGGAAGGATTTGCCTATGCCTACAACCATTTACAAGCTTAAACCAGAAAAAAAAATATTTGCTTAAGGTTACTAGAAGTCAGTTCCTCACTGGGCATATTTTGATTCCTCCATGTCTTGACTAACATATAAAACTCTTCTAAGCTCAATAAATATACAAAATGAATTGAACTAGTTGCATTTGATTTATTTAAGTGTATGCAATTTTATTTATAGGCCATGAGCTTCACTTGGTATGCTGTTATCTATTTCTATATCCATGTTATTATTTATGCTGTTTTTAAAATTTTGATTCTTTAGAATTCTTTGATAATTTTTTTTAACATTGTACTTGTATTATTTTCGGCATTTTGTTGTTTATTGTCTATAACAGAGTAATCCTTCCAGTGGAACCTAAATACAAAACATTTTTATCCAGGGGACATTTTACAAGGCTACAAATATGCCAGTTTAAAATGACCGATATTTCCATTGCGTTGCGGTAGAAATTTCTGCAGGAACTGTCTTCGTGACGCAA
>JAODTR010003596.1:0-12660 GCA_025399935.1 Amblyopsis rosae
GGGGTCCCCTGCTGGAGCTGCTGCCCCCGCGACCCGACTCCGGATAAGCGGGAGAGGATGGATGGATGGATGGATGGATGGAATTGAATCTGTATTGCAGCCAGTCATGTTTATTTATATAGCCCTTAATCACATTAGACTATAAATATTAGACATTTATTTATTTCACATGCAAACAAACACCCCCTAAACAATAAATAAATAAAAACATAAAATAAGGATATATACGGTGCTTTCTCAGTTAACACACACACAGCCTTTGGTTAACAAGCAAAGGGTACAATGTGTTTTTATTTTATCATCCAGGGCTACTGCCAAAGACTGCTTGGAGAGTTCTTACTTCAAGGAGAAGCCACTGCGTAAGTACAAGCCACAGTTTGACCATTTTTATTGTGTTGTGTTTACATTGTTTCAAGCTGAATGGTCTAGCCTTGTTAAGTTCATTATAACATGCTTTACTAACTAGTCAACATGTAAAGAACCTGGCCTTAAGTCCATTATAACATGCTTTACTAGTAAACATGCAGAGAACCTCGGCTTGTGATACCATCCTGATCTTGCAAGCTAGTTTGACTTTGCTGCAAGTATCATGAACTTTAACCTCAATTCCCATTCCCCAAACTTCAATGCGATTCTTGTATGCCGTTTTGCTATACAAAATATATATTTTTAAATGGACAAGCGCTTTTTGCATTTAGACTGGTACTGACAGCGAGGTCATAGAAACTGCCTCCTCTGACCGTGTCTCCTCTCTCCGCAGCCTGCGAGCCAGAGCTCATGCCCACATTCCCTCATCACAGAAACAAACGTGCCGCTCCGCCTATGCAGAGCCAGCTGAAACGCAGAAAAGTCTGACCATCGCCGTGGTTACTGAGGTGGTGTGGACCAACGACCACATTCAGCAGCATTCCCCATAATCACACTTTATGGATGGACATTGGCTGCTGCTTACCTGGAAAACAGATATTATTAATATGTATACATGGTAACCGATATGAATGTGTTGTGCGTATGATGTATTATAATTTAGTAAAAGGGGGGAAAAATATATATATATGCGTGCGTTTAGGACTAGAAGATATTGAGCTATGTTGAGCGTCTTAACATTGTAAATAATCAGACTGCTGTGAATGCCTTTGTATTACACTCACGGTTACCTGAGACACTTCAACTCACTTTAAAATGTGACTCGGTCCGTTTGGCTGCACCCTGTTCTTATAGCAGGACGTGATGAAACGTAACCAGCTTAGTGCCCAATGAGTCCTCACGCAGTTATTCTGGTTCTGCCTGTTTCAGTAGTCAGTCGGGACAAGCAAACGTGTGGCTAGAACGTTCCATGCGTCCTTCGCTGAGGCCTTTTAAATATTTTGAACGCAGTGTAAAATGTGCGTTCAGTATGCAATGGCCTTAAAGTGCACTCTTGAAGAGATGACACACAAACGGCGTGGCCATTTGAGCTCATTGCTTTGTGTCCAATCTCTCCAAGCATTCACCTATGTGAATGCGTACAATTGAATCACAAGCCTATCGCTGTAAACCACAAGCTATTCCATTAATGTGACCTTGAGTGGCCATATCACTTTATAATTGCATAACATAGACAAGCGTCTAATCTGACAAGATCATTTGTTTACTGGGGTTTTGTACATTTAAAGAAACAGAATTACTCCTGTAAAGTTTGTGTTGACATTTCATAACTCAAAGCTGGCTTGCTTGCTTCTAAATTATTTCTATCCATATGTACAGTATGTCATCCAAACAATAGTAAAGCACTCACTTTGGCTTGATTTGCCTTTTTATTCTTTTTTTAGGTTAAATTGGTATTTGTTACATAAGCAGGTTGCACCATATGGACCACCTGCTATACAAACAGCAATATTAGCAGTGGGCTACAGTCCTACTAACCAGCTCTGATATGGGTTTTGGAGTCATCGGTACAATACGTCAGCCAGCAGCCAAGTGAAATTATGATAAATCCAGTATGGTTTATAATTACCAGGTGAACAAGGTAACTATAGCTCCCCTGTCAGTGTCAATACCTGTTAATGTTTAACTAGAGAATAAAACACTGCATTACAGGATCAGACTGAAGCACTGAATTAATAATACAATAGCGTGGTCTTCTTTACTTAACCTGAACATTTCCCCATAGCGAATAAAAAAATTAAAATGAATACATAAACTAATTGCAAAACCAAAAAAGGAAACTAATGCAACAACCAGTTTCAGAAGTATGACATTAAATACCATATTCCAGTAACCCTACAAAAACAGCAAAGCAAAAGTATATGAACACTTTCTGGAGAGGTGCTTGTTTTGTATTATCAAGTTGTTGTATTGTGTACTTTTTAAAACACAATTTCAGAAAATAGCTGGTGTTAATTTTGCGCAAAACATTAGTTTTTCTTTATTTTTATTATTTCTGTGACATCTGAATCTCAGAATGTACAATACATTGTTTTATTTTAACTGTGACTAGATTTAACAAACATTTCAATTAGGTTTTCTAAATATCTCAAATGTCGCTATTCAGATTTAAAATAAATAAGTGACAGGCAGCTGTGATGATCAGTTAAACATTCAGAATCATGTTCAGAATCATTAAAGACTCACAAAAGGGCTGTCAATAAATAGCATTTATATAAAAGAGATTAAATAAAACATGCATTCACACTCCATATTATAATCCTCCATCAAAGTCCAAAACAAAGTGCAGATCAGGATGTAAACAATAAATGATGTCCTTCAGTCACAGATTCTGCCAATGGGTCAGAGAGACAGACCATCCTTGTTCCTTTAGTTTATAATGCACGGTTGCTCACACGGACGTTGGGCTCTGTTGAAATAAAAGGCTTGTGTTTGTAGTGACTGGCTAACGTTAGCGGCTACTGTTTGAGGGAGGAGGGTTGTGAAATGTGTCCGCAGGGTAGACGAGGGCTCAATTGTCACGCTAACGCGCTGAAACACGGCAGAAGATATGCTGAAACCTCCTCCGCGTGTTCAGGGACACTCAAAACGATGTACATTAGTCTGACCAGATGCTTACTGTCAAATCCACGATGGGCAGTGAACACAAACAGGACGGCGCGGTCGGGGAGTGGGTGGGGGTAGAGTTGAGAGTTATAGTGGTGGGTGTGGATGCTCGGGTCGGTCTCGTCCTTCAGCCCTCCATTCCAAAGTCCTCTGTGAATTTGGTGACCTTCAACAGGTCTTCAGTGTTGACGGTAGGACGAGTTGTGGACAAGGAGCGCAGCATGTCCGACTGGAGTCACACATACACAGAGAAACATTTTTAGTGGCTACATTATTCACATACTTTGTGTAGATGAGCATCCATCCATCCATCTATCAGTAGATGAGCATGCTGTGCTTAATTCACTATCTTGCATGTGTTTTTAAGGCCCAACCAAGTATACTTCCCTACAAGATGGCTGCCACGCATACCCTGTGGTTGTTCAGCGTGCTTGTCATCCTCGCAAACACTTTGTCTATGTGAGGTGCAATACCAATATGAAATGCGGGGGTGGGAGGGGCATTCATCTACCATGCCCGGTAATTGTTTACAAAGAAAACAGATTTTGAGAATAGAAGAGCTCGAACACTGCACAGAAGCCTACTGTAATATGCATGCCTGCCAGAATAGCTGGTGAAGCAATGTAGTGGTAGATATTTGTTTGTCATGGGCCTGACACGCCCCCTAGTGGAGAAAGCATGTGATGAAGAGTCTCACCATGCAGACTATGGGCTCCAGCAGTTTGTCGCTAGGCACATCCATCCATGTCATCTCTATGGCAGCCGCATCACCGGGGGAACATGGGGTCAAAAGGTCGTCCACTATCACCTGGTTGTTGCTACGCGACGGGCCCCGGACCTAGAGAGGAATTACAATAAGTCTTATTGTTAGTATTATCATCATTATTTATTACTATAATATATAGTAGTGCATGCCAGGATTAAACATCACAGCTGACACGTTAGAATTAATCAGTTCATATATTTGCATTTTATCCAAGCTATTGTATTTGTAACACTTGCAAAACACCCTGCGCACACATCTGGTCAAAGAAATGACTGAATGTCGCCTGGCCTTCAGCATAAATCAAGCGTACCTTCTTGAAGTGCGTGGCCGACTGGACCTTCCTGACCGGCTGCATGAGGGCGTCGCGCACGATGATGCTGATGTCGGCGCCGGAGTAGCCGTCCGTCTTGCGAGCCAGCTGGCGCAGGTCGGCCTCGCTCATGCTGTGGGGCGTGTTGCCCAGGTGCAGGCGGAACATGGACGCCCGCGCCGGCTCCTCCGGGAGAGGGATGTAGATACGCTTCTCGAACCTGCACGGTGCACGCACACACACACGCGCATGGTGTCGGGAGGAGCGCCAGGCAAGTGAAACATAATGTTAGTAACAGTTTACATGCAGCAAATACACAGGATGCACCGATGGCCGTTTCCTTGGCCAATATTGTGATTGAATGTTTACATACATATTTGTTTTAAGCATGAACGACCGGTTCCAGTCGATTCCGATTATCAGAGTAAAGCTTTCGCACTGTATTTTATGGCTCTATGATATTTAGATGCAGAGATAATTAGGATAACATTTACATCACAATTTGACGACCGTCTCTTAGCGTATTGGTCAGCTGTTTACACCTTCACAAGGTCTTCTCAACGTCTAACAGGACGGAACGATACAAATAAGCCAGGTAGCATACAGTACTCTTTTCAGTGAGATGAACAATAGTATGCCAACAGATTCAACTGTGTATTACTTAAAAAGACACTGACTAAACGTTTGATTGTCTTGCAGCATATTACACCAAGTCTACCGAAGTACCTTTGGGTTAACTTCCTATCGTCGTCTGAAGATTTTCCACACCACAGACATGTGTCATGTCAGTGTAAGCTAGTTTCATGACAGCTAGCAGCAGTCGAGAACTATAGGTGGAGTATTACTAGGCGTGAGAGTGTGAAGTCAATTTTGTGCATATAACAGCCCGGCTGATTCCAGTCACTGGCAGCCAGTTACTGGAATCAGCTGGTCTGTTTGTTTTGATTGATTGATTGATTGATTGATTGATATAGATAGATAGATAAATAAATAAAAGCCAGTTACCAGAATCAGCTGGTCTGTTGTGTATGTAAATGTATGTATATATAAAAATTTAATTCTCGACTGCAGCTAGCTGTCATGACCCTAGCTTACACTGATTCATCTCTAGTAAATACATTAAAATACCAACACATTCTGACCTTCTGCGAATGGCGGCATCTAGGACCCAGGGAATGTTGGTGGCTCCTAAGACCAGAATTCCTTCATTGTTGGTTCCCACACCTGGCCAATCAGAGAGCAGTACTCTATTAAACACTTCCTGCCTTGCACTTTGTCTCATTGTCTGTGCAAGGTGACCATCTGGGCTGACACTAATGTTTAAGGGTCTCACAAGTAGAACAGACATATTACGGGCTAAGCCAACAATGCTGGAGAAAGATTGTTTGAACTCAAAACAAAACACCTCTCCCTTCAAAGGCTCCCTCAGAAGCTCCCTATTGGACACGCATTGCCACGGATGAGAGAGTATTGTGTTGTGTGGTGCGGTCTGCACTACTTTGTATTCCTATTTACGGAATACAAATACTCTAGGAGCACCAGAGTATTTGTACAGCACACACACACACAGGAAAGCTAAGGAACCGTGAAGGGACATTTGCTGAATATTCACTTACATTCGCTGACCCTGCCTTTAATAAGCCATTTATAACACATGCTTGCTAGCGTGCCGATTAGCTTGCTGCTACTGCTACTGCTGCAGCAATCTCTCACCCTGCATCTGAACGAGGAACTCTGTCTTGATCCGGCGGGCGGCCTCACTCTCGTTCTCATTCCTGGAGCCGCAGAGAGAGTCCACCTCGTCAATGAAGATGATGGAGGGCTTGTGTGTGCGAGCCAGGTCGAACAGATTCTTCACTAGCCTGGAGGAACAGCACCACACAAACGCTCTCTAGATCAGTGGTTCTCAAAGGGACTCGGGACCCGTCACAAAATGATTTACCAACATTTAAAAATGATTAATAATAAATAGCATATTTTAGACAGAATTGTGGTAGTACAGTTTATGCATTACTTTGATATATTCTGCTACTAGCCTGTATTAAAATACTATCAAATAATAAGGCTGTTATGCTTCTACGACCTCTGGGGATAGCGGGGGTCGCGAATATCTGGCACTGTTATTTTGCTAGTCGCGAGCTGAAAGGTTTTGGAACCCACTGCTCTAGATCAGTCGCTTTTAGTCACACAATCCCTAGCCTGAGACCAGAGCCATGGAAAGAGAGAGTCGCGTCATCTCCGTTCACTCCAATGGACCGTTTTTTTTTTTTTTTCACAGCAATGGCGGATCGTGAAGCCTCAAAAATGTTCCCGGAAGTTAGCCTAAATACTAAAAGTACCCTAGAAATTATATTGTAAATGTAAATCAGTGCATATTTCACTAATAATTACCAAAGAATGAAGTTATATATCTGTATATATCGATTCAAGTTGCCCACCAAGCACTTCCTGGAACAGTTTTGCCTCTCCATGAACCATGGGACCAACGAAAATGTCGAACATCCGTTGGCATAACTCTCTCTTTCCATGGCTCTGATCGTATAGAGCAAAGAATGGCACTAAAGGTGTTCACTCTTTTCCCGATCGGCAGGTCTGGCTCGGTTGGTTCACAGGTGCGGCCAATCACCTGCCCTTGCAAAACGGCTCCCCAGATGGTTGTGTAACTAACCACCTGGTCAGGTTACAGGATCCCACCCATAGAAACAAGAGAGACTGCGCGTCCTCCCACACACACAAACAACAACTTCTTCTGCTACACAAATGGAATCTGGCCAATAACAATAACAAAGCAGACATTCCCAGTAGGGCTGTGTATCGGCATGAATCTGGCAATACGATATACGCATCACGATACAAGGGCCACAATTCGCTATGTTGCGATATAATCCATTGTGACAGTAACGGGACAGTAACTAAAGTCAGCCGTACTTCTCGCTCTCTCCAAGCCACTTGGACATGAGGTCGGAGGACGAGACGGAGAAGAAGGTGGAGTTGTTGGCCTCCGTGGCCACGGCCTTGGCCAGATAGGACTTCCCTGTCCCCGGAGGGCCAAACAAGAGAATCCCTCGCCACGGAGTCCGCTTGCCTAGGAAACACCCGGAGAATGCAGGAGGTGTGGCATCAGAGACAGAGGCTGGGCACTGGTGTGTGTTGTCATGCCAACATTATGAGAGGGTGTTGCACACGGTGAAAGGCCCATGGATATATTTCTACGGTCGTGGAACGTGCTGGTCCGCAGACAGTAAATATAATCTGTCCGCGTACCTCCAAAGTGTCTGTGCACATAGCTTAAAGCCCAGGTATACTTGGTGTGGATGACGCTTATTGCCTCACAGTTCAACAGGACTGTCTTGCGCTGCACACAGACTTGTGTGCATTGACTGCACATGAACTGAAGCTAAAGCCCACTGCAGACGGCAATGGGTGTCCTGCTGAGCTCACAAATGAGTATTCTAATAAGCATTTAAAAAAAAAGAATTAGTTCTTTCCAGCAAATGTCTTAGACACACCTATATTGTGCATGGGACAGAATGTGTGCACATATATTAAATCGTAGTTATAACGATTACTAATTCCAAAGCACACCAAAGCCCGCAAGGTACTGAGACGAATATGCAGGAGGCATAGTTGGAATATACCGAGCGCTCGTCCACTTTCACGTTGTGCGAGTTCGCGCATTTAGTGGTATACCTGGGCCTTAACGCAGCATCCATTTTCAAACATCTCAATTCACTTAAATATAGCCTATTATACCAAACAAGTTCTTGATTTCTGCCTTGACGTCAACACAACCTATAGGTTCACTTTCCCAGATATGGATAAAACCTAGTCCTAGATTAAAATTATCTTCATTTAATTCATTTCTATTTTAGTCTTAGATTACATTATGTAAAAAGATGTCTGTGAAATTGGCTGATAGTGAGTGAGGGTGAGATGTATTTAGAGAAATGTATAGGCTAAGCCTAGAGTATGTGTTTATACTGTATATGTAGAGAGGGTGGGACCTGTGAAGAGGTGGGGGAATTTGATTGGCAGGATGACAGCTTCCTTCAGTGCTTCCTTGGCTCCTTCTAGTCCAGCCACATCATTCCACCTGACGTTGGGCTTCTCCATAACAATAGCACCTGCACACACACAGTATATAGACTGTTAGCTACAGTAGCACGTGTATACACATATACAGTATATATACTGTTAGCTACAGTAGCACATGTATACACATATACAGTATTTATACCGCTAGCTTCAGTAGCTAACATACAGTATGTATACTGTTAGTTTCAGTAGCTGACATACAGTATATAGACCGTTAGCTTCAGTAGCTAACATATACAGACCCATGAGCTGCTCTTGAAGTTTCTTCTTCTCTGGGTTTTCTCCCTCACTGTCGCTGTCACTCCTACACACACACACACATTATAATTAATAACTTGAAATAAACCAGATATGTCAGCTGTAAGCATACACTAATGGACCAGTTTCAGAGACATTAATCAAGCCTAGTCCAAGGCTAAAAGAATAATTCAATAAAAGATCTCCACTGAATTTTTTCAAGACATATATTGTCAAGAGGGAGTCCTCAGAGTAACTGCAGAGGGGCCACCAAATTATTTTCATCAAACATGTAAATATGTTTGAAAATACACAGTAATGGCTTTGCGTTGTGTTCTAACACCATTACAAAATAATTGTACAAATAATAATATGGCCGCCCTACATATTATGGTTTACTAAGCCCTTTTTAATAAGCAATAGCGATTTTTAGGGTTCCCTCCACCGTGTTTATATCAACAAACCGTTCCTCCACCTTAAAAACATTGTCGACCTCTGGTCTGGGACTATATGCTTAATCCATATTTGTGAAACGAGCCCTATATGTATTTAATAAAGCGACAGATTACTTGTCATTGCTCTGCGCCTCTTTAACGGGTTTTTTGCCCTGCTTGTCTTTGTTCTTCAGGTAATCCTTGAGTTTCTCTGCCCGGTCCAGGTACTGCATACACTTTGCTCGTATGCTCTCCTTGGCCTTGTCGCTGTGTGCCTCGTCTGGAAGAGCGATAACAGTTCAGTACATGTTATAATACTGTAGGTAGAGTACCCTAGATGTCACGTCGACTATTCAAACACGTTAACACGCAGGCGTCGTACTGTAGAAATGCGATTTCTAGAAGAATACAGTACTTACATTTGATGGCATGCAGAAAGTACTCCACAGCATGTTGATAAAGGCGCAAGGCCTCTTCATAATTCTTTGCCTTGTCCTCCTCTGTGGCTTTGGTCACAAGATCAATAGCTTTCTGCAGGGACAAAGAACCAAACAAATGTGTGTCAGACACAGGTCTCAGTTATCTTACGGCTAACGTGCAGGAGCCAGGTCAAAACAGAGCATATCTGTTAGCTAGCATATGAGAGATGACAGGTACGGTACGGTAGTTATCTGCTATTTGACATTATTTACGGTAACTAGCTGCTGGAAAGACAACGCTACGCTGCAGATGACACATCTAACACATAGCATGCTAAAGATAGTATAAACACGGAGAGCACTGAATAATAGCTTCATACAATTATTGCTTTGATATGTTTCTCAATATGTTACAAACGCATTGTCATTTAAGTAAAGACATGCTGTTACAGTACAGTCGTGTCGGAAAGCAATGCATTCCGTGGTAAACCTAGCTAGCTTTAGCTGCTAGTTAACTAGCTTACTGTAGCAGTAACTAAGCAATACTGCAACATACCTGTAATGTTGAAGTTGTCATTTCATCTCACTCTTCTACTAACCGCTCAGATCTCAAGCCTACGCCCAACTGTACCGAGTGAAGTCCTATTAAATGTACCCTCTAACTGTGTTGAAGTATTAGGGACCAGGTCGCTGTTGACATGACAAAGGCTAAGCACTGCTAGCCGGAGAAGACAGCCATAACAACACTGCATGCTGCGATGGCACCACCTAGCGGCAATAAAATATATTATTTAGTCATTGAAAAGGTGCAATCTTTATTTCTGCCGTGTTTGTGATTTTGTTGTCTACTTTTATTTAATGGTTTTGTGATTTTAATGCTGGGCTAAGAAATACACTCTATGAATCAAGATTACCAGAATAACGGTCGTATACTGCATTTTGTCAGTAGAGCTTTGGCATATAGTCATATAACAACCAAAACAGAAAGAACATTTGAATCATTTACAACAGATTTATTAGCATCATACTTTTTATAATGAGCAAAATGAATAGGTCTAAAATATATTTTGCATATGACAGATTTCGTAGCAGCACTTGTAACAGCATTATGTCGTTAATCTGCTAAATGATTGTGTTGTACGCAAGCTGCCATAGACATTAACTTTGGTTCAAACACCCCTTTCAGAGACATTGCCTGGAAGGATTAAGATGTGCTGAGTACAGAATACTGGGTACTACTGAGTACTGACTCCAGGTTATCTACTATTACGTAGCATTGTGCATTAAATGAACATGGCATCACTAGCAGTAACAGAAGATTGTCTTAAGGTGAGCTATTTCCAATATAAACAAAAAAAAAATTTAAATTAAGCTAAAATGCATTGATACTTCCTACGTTTGAGATCATTGCCATAAACATAAATGACTTGATGACATGATTAACAATACACTGTATAGACACAAAGTGTAAAAAACATTACTTTCTACTTCCCCAAATTATATTTGTCCTTTTCATACCAACTGAGTGCAAGGTTGAAGTCTATATGCGATCATTGTCAACTTTGTTCAAATTTGTTTGTTTATACATGACAAAGCAGAAAGCAAGAACATGTAGGTGTTTTCATACACTGCTGCAGAAATAGGATCCAGTGGTCATAATTAACACTTTAGTCCAGGTTTTAGAGTGGAATGTTAATAGGCGAATAATCCACTGAGAAGAGGAATAGAGTAGTTGGAGTGTTCAGGACACACTGCATGCATATGATACAAAGCTCAGCTCATAACAATCTGTGATTACATAAGATACACTTAATGACAAGACAAGTAACAACATAGTCACATGGCGACGTGCTAACATCTAGTTAATTCTATTGCTGTGCATATTAAAAGCTTACATTGTTTTAAAAACACCCTTGTGTGAAATCTCCAAATGTTTAAAAAGAGCATCTTTGACCATGTGGAACAAGGCACAGTTGGCAGTCCTGATCAGAACAGCAGTTTGGGAGAGCGTGCTTAAAAGGTATAGTAAGTAATTCTCAAGGACGCTTGTTAAATTAAAACTCCAATGGAAACAAAAACACAGCTCCCGTCAATGCCATAGGGTGCTCCCTAAGAATCTCCGCCACACACATTGGAAATGCATTATGAAGGCTAGGATATTGTTGTTGTGTGCAGTCTGCACCACTTTGTTTGCGTTCCTACGGAGCTGTGTAAAACTAGCCTGGTGTACACAGCCATAAAATTCACTTTGTGAATAAGGTCTGGCAACCCTCAATCGGGAAGTGTTAACAGTTGTTTCCTCCTACTTGGCATAGACCTCTGATTGATTTAGAAACTATTGGACATTATTTAACCAATCGGCGTTGCTACAACTGTTTTGACCGCCTTATCTAGCTCTACCACCATATCTGACTTCAACCCCATCTCGCTAACCCACCCTGACTGGACCGCCAGCAGAGTGGCTGTGAAAACACTAATGCGAACAGGGTCTCCAGATTGTAATCTCAGCCAGATATATTGAGTTGAGAGCAATAGTCGTGTAGAGCCAGACTAGTGTTGAAGTACAATATCATTTTTTCAGCACGGACAGATAAGGGTAATTAAGTTAGCGGACTGTATTTGCTTACAATCACTTACTATACCTTCAAAGAACACATTAACTAATAGAATTAGCGCACACACACACACCCACACATTTACATAGAAACACACTTGCAAGACTTATACACAAAAAAACCTCTTACCAGAGTCCATCATGCATATGAAAAGAAATAAAACATGCTCCAAGGCTGTGATTGAATGATAGGCAGAGAGTACATAGGGAAAAGATTTTTAAAAAAAATCGTATTGGCCGTTTGGTATTGTTTACACCATCCTTCCTTTTCTTAATACTTAGTAACACTTAACTTGAAGCATATTAAAATCATTATAAACATGGATTTCATCTGTTATGTAGACGTCCTCTCAGATAATCACAAGGTTGTAATGCATTTAAGCACACAGAATGAAGTACGGCTATGACAAACTCGTCAATATCTAGTAATTTGCTCCAAGACGTAATGTGCAGAAGCACACTCTGATTATAAGCAAATCCAACGCATTGAGAATACACATAGTCCGGGATCCATTATAATACCTTAGCGACAAACGTTTCAGTTAATATTCCTTTATGGTGTGAAGCAGACGAGCGCTGGGCGGATCAAGAACAAGATGGAGGGAAAGGCACATTTGAAGGCAATCTAGGGAAAGGTTTCCTTCGAGTGCCGACCCGAGGCCTTTTTAAACCTCGACCCTGAACAGGGGAAATGGAAGAATTTGAGCCTATGTGAAAGTGTTTTATTGGGGGGGGGGGGGGGGGGGGGGAAA
>JAODTR010003597.1:0-12659 GCA_025399935.1 Amblyopsis rosae
ACAACACAGCTCTCAGGATCATAGGGACACACAAACCTCTCCACCACGATAAGGTGATGGTTCCCGGAGAGGTCAATTTTTCAGAAAAACAAAACAAAAAAAAAAATTATGAGTTCATTATTGGTTTTCTCGTTCCTGAACGGAGAAAAAATGTATATCTGATATTCTGATTTTCACCTGTGGGTGGTGCTAAATCTGGAATGCCTGTCACTGGCAGGATATGTGTTCATTGTTTTGCAAATTAAGATTTGTTTTTTCTACTTTACACTACTCTATACTTTGTCATAATTTGTCACCCTATATTTCTTGGCTTAACTGACTGAGGTTTGGCCAATACATTTATTGAAATAGGCTGTTGTAGCACAAATGTAAACAAAATTTAGGCAGATGCCTTTCAAGACATTCTGTGACATGCCACTGCATAAAGAAGACTCTCACCGATTTTTATTCGGTTTATTTATTATTTATTATATTTTTTATTGGGTAGGCCGTATAATACAAGTCAGTTTAGTCTGTGAAGTCCGTGTTCGTATGTACAAAATATATTAAACGGGCTTGGGTAACCCCCTACAATTATAATAGCCTAATAGGCCTGCTACTACAATTATGCATAATACAATTTGAAGTTGTGTAGGCCTAATTAATAATCCTACGTAATAATGTATGTCAGATGGATGTATTATATTGGCAAAGGTGAAGTAGCCTATAGATTTTTTAACACATTTTAAAACGTCAACCGTTTTTGAGCATAATCCTTATCTCAACTCAAAGAAATTTGAGCAAAAACAAAACAAAAAATGTATATTTCTGTTCAGTAGGCTAATAATTATTCGGCCTTCCTAAAGACCCTGAATGGAATCCTGTATGGGGCTCCAGTAGGGGACTCCATAGTTCTGCTGGGATACTTCAGCGAGCACGTGGGCAATGATGGAGATACCTGGAGAAGAGTGATGAGGAACAGTCTCCCTGATCTAAACCCGAGCGGGCGTTTGCTGTCAGACATCTGTGCTAGTCATGGGCTGTCTATAACAAACACCATGTTCGAACATAAGGATGCTCATAAGTGTACACAGTACCAGAGCACCCTAGGCCAAAGGTCGATCATTTTGTGATTGTATCATCTGATCTGAGGTTGTATGTT
The DNA here is from genome assembly GCA_025399935.1 of Amblyopsis rosae. Lineage (NCBI taxonomy): Eukaryota > Metazoa > Chordata > Actinopteri > Percopsiformes > Amblyopsidae > Amblyopsis > Amblyopsis rosae. The sequence goes on from JAODTR010003597.1 coordinate 1,142, forward strand.
TTGGACACTCAGGTGAAGAGAAGGGCAGAGCTGTCTACCGACCACCATCCGTCAGTGAGTTGGGCCAAGGGGTGGGGGAAGACTCTGGACAGACCTGGTAAGCCCAAACTGGTAGTGCGGGTGAACTGGAAACTGGAGGAGGCCCCTGTCCATGAGACCTTCAACGCACACCTCCGGCGGAGCTTCTCTGGCATCCCTGTGGAGGGTGCAGACATTGAACCTGAGTGGGAAATGTTCAAAGCTTCTATTGCTGAAACTGCGGCAGAGAGCTGTGGTCTCAAGGTCTTAGGGGCCTCAAGGGGCGGTAACCCTCGAACACTGTGGTGGACAAAGATGGTCAGAGAAGCCGTCTGACTAAAGAAGGAGGCCTTTCGGGATATGTTGTCCCGGAAGACTCCGAAGGCGGTATGTAAGGTACCGACAGGCCCGATGGGCTGCAGCATCTGCCATAGCAGAAACAAAGCAGCAGGTGTGGGAGAGCTTCAAAAAAGCCATGAAGAAAGACTTTCGGTCGGCACCAAGGTGTTTCTGGAAAACCGTCCGCCACCCCAGGTGGGGGAAGCGGAGAACCATCCAAGCTGTGTACAGTAAGGATGGGACGCTGTTGACCCCAACTGAGGAGGTAACTGGGCGGTGGAAGGAACACTTTGAGAAACTCCTAAATATGACTGACACGCTCTCTATTGTAGAGAGAGAGCTGGAGGCTGATTGGTGATCATCGTCAATTTCCCTGTGAACGGATTCTCGGAAAATAAGTTGGACTTGTTTCAGATGAGGGTTGGTCTCCGCCAGGGCTGCGCTTTATCACCAATCCTGTTTGTGAAAATAATGAACAGGATGTCGAGGCGTAGTCAAGGTGGGGAGGGGTTACGGTTGCGGTTCAATAGCCTGGGTATCTCATTGCTGCTTTTTGCAGATTAAGTGATCCTAATGGCATCATGGCATGACCTCCAGCACTCACTGGATCAGTTCGCAGCCGAGTGTGAAGCGGCTGGGATGAGGATTAGCACCGCTAAATCTGAGGCCATTGTCATCAGCAGGAAACCGATGGAGTGCCTTCTCCGGGTAGGTAATGAGTCCTTACCCCATGTGTGAAGGAGTTCAAGTCCCTCGGAGTCTTGTTCGCGAGTGAGGGGACTATGCAGCGGGAGTTTGGATGGAAAATCTGAGCAGCGTGAGCAGTATTGCAATCGCTGTACCACACTGTTGTGTTGAAAAGAGAGCTGAGCCGAAAGGCAAAGCTCTCGATCTACCGGGCCATTTTTGTTTTTACCCTCGCCTATGGTCATGAAGGGTGGGTCATGACCGAAAAAACTACACAAGTGGCCGAAATGGGTTTTCTCAGGAAGGTGGCTGGCATCTCCCTTAAGAGAGTGTGAGAAGCTTGGCTATCCATGAGGAGTAGAGCCACTGCTCCTTTGCGTCAAAAAGAGTCAGTTCAAGTGGTACAGGCATCTGGTAAAGATGCCCCCTGGGCGCCTCCCTTGAGAGGTGTTCCAGGCACGTCCAGCTGAGAGGAGGCCTTGAGGAAGACCCAGGACTAGGTGAAGAGTTTATATCTCCACACTGGCCTGAGAAGGCCTCTGGATCCCGCAGTCAGAGCTTGCAAATGTGGCTCGGGAAAGGGAAGTTTGTGGTCCCCTGCTGGAGCTGCTGCCCCTGCGACCCGACTCCAGATAAGAGGATGAAGATGGGTGGATGTATGGATGAAGGCTAATAATTTAAGCAACTCTTTCCTTTACGTTCATTTTGAGTATAGCAGATTACTTAGCAGTGCAAGCAGTCACTTCACTTGTGGTGGTAACCTCTGTGCCATGGAATAGAGACCGATTGAGAGCGCCACGTGCATTGCGGTCGTAGTAGTAGGTCTACTTGCTCTGTGGATATAGATACGCATATCGCTTAATGATAATCAGGCTATGTAGGCAATTTTGAGAAAACATCTTGTAATTTTGCTAAAACGTCCTCGGGTATAGCTACGGCAGTAGCTACGTCACATCACATCACTACATTGGTGACAGGCCAGATGGATTTGACATGGACAACAAGAGGTTCATTTTATAAGTTGAATAACAGAGTTTTAGCCTATGACACCACAAATCATTTTTATAAGGACAATTCCAGACAGGACAAGGTGTGGAGTTCAATTATACAGTAGTTCTGGGAGTGGTAATGAGTAGCCTACAAATTAACTTCCTTAAAAAGGAAGTCAGTGTCGGACAGGCAAGGTTATTTTATTGATCTCGCCAAAATGCCTTGCAGCGCTCTGCATCTGAAAATTATCCCAATAGAAGTTGACTCGTGGAAACAAAACAAATCCGCGTCCGACACGGAACGTGCCGCACACACGGCCAATGGAATCCCGCTGTAAAACGTTCGCTCATGCAATCTGGGAGTGGGGTTCGAGTCCCGGGTCGGATGTCCATCATACACTGGCACATAATTGCGTAAACCATCACGCCAAACCAACAATGCTTGCACCAGAAGATACATTATCTCCATTACGCACATCGCTGCTGAATAGTGTATTGCTGTTAGCTCAGCAGCCTATGTTCCAAGCAGGCTACTGCCATATACCGGTGAACGTTTGACTACATGCTTAAGCAGTAATCTACAGTATATCCACAGAAAGCAAGAGCAGTCTCATTCCATGGCACAAAGGTTAGGCTACCACTAGACTATGCGGGCGCACATTATACAGTATAAATGACATGTATACCAACGGTAGGATATCTGTGTTATTGCAAAGCACGAAATGTGTTAAACTAATAAACAGTAAGCTCCAGTTACGCACACATGCTGCTAAAGAGATATTTAATACATCGTAAGCATAGCCGATGTGCGTACCCTAGCCTACCTTTTGCAACATTACAAGATGTTTTCTCAAAATTGCCCATACAGCCATGCTTATTAGGCTGTAAACCTATCCGCATATTTTATGCCAAGTTAAAAGTTAAATTAATTGAGCAGCTGATTCATTCATGTTCATTCATGCATTGCAATGTCAGTGTATTTGTCAATGAGAGTCTTGAATGGCATCCTCAGAAATAAAATAGAATAGAGCAAAAGTAGGCTAGTATCGGGATGATATGATAATGGTACGCAATGCCAGTGAGGTCCCATGCCCCTCCTCATGCCCAGGCTCCAGTCCAGCCTCCAGCCCAGCCATAATTTATTATATTTATAAAAATTTATTTTTATCACAAAAATATTGTGAGGGAATGCAAAATACTCCTCAGTTTACTGTAGAGAAAGACGATGAGAAAGGTAGGCCTACCTCACCCTCTCCTAAATCAGTCTCTATAACCACACTGATGACTGTCATTGCATAAAAAAATAATAATAGTAATGTATGCATTTGTCCCAGATTTAGCACCACCCACAGAAAAAAAAATAAAATAAAATCGTGCAGGAACGAGAAAACCAAAAATCAACTCAATATTTCGTTTTTTTGTTTTTCTGACAAAACGAAAAAACAGAAAAAGGAGTGGTTTTCTCGTTTTTTCGTTTTCCAATATACACTAAAAATTGAATGAACGAACGATACCTGGACCGTAAATAATGTTTTTGTACTTTTGTAATATTTTCTTCACCTTTGTTATTTGTATTTGTGTGTCTGTGTCTGTAATAAAATTTAATTGAAATAGATTTATATGTATATGACACAAAGGTAGGTGTCCTTTTGATAATAATTCTAAAGTAAAATGGTTTTAGTACTGATGCATCATCTATCAAACAACTGTCTCTTTTCAAAGATTTCTGCTTTGCATTTTATGTGAAATGCACTAGAAATGACTTAGAAACATAAGGTTGCAAATATTTACAAAAGGTACAATACAAATCACACAGTAGACATGTAAAGGATTTTACATACATGTTATATCAATCTGGTGGCATTAGTAGATGGATTACATATGTCATTTCTGGTTCTGTCAGCTGGGAAGTGGTCTTAGGTTTAACAAAGCAGTGTCTGTTTTCACACTTCACTTGCTACACACAAACACCAATGTACACTGTAGTATAGACACACACACACACAAGCAAATACCAACTAATTTGCACTCATAATCACAAATGCACACATACACACATAGTGCATAGTGGACGTCTAGAGTGATTCACTCCAGATGAGCTTTAGCCAGGCTATACATAGCCAAATAAGGCTAGTAAGAGGTGACTGTGTTGATGTGTGATTTAATTATGAAAACAAGTTATTTTAGTGAGCGGTTAAGTCACATACACACACTGATAGGACAGAAAAACACTCAAAATAACTCCTGGTCATGGGTCTCTGAAGAGATACATCCTGTAAGAAACAGAAATAGCAATTGGATGACTTGATGACACGCTAAGAGCAATGGTACTGTATGTTCAGAGTATATTATTCATGGTTGAAATGCAGGCTAAAATGTATTCATTTTACAAATGAAGAATGTGCTGTGGCAGTTGATTTAATCGAGCGGCAATTACATTCTTCAAGGGTGCTAAAAACAGCCTGATATGCCAGTGTGATGCCATGCATGTGTGTTTGTGTACTTGCTTAACTCTTAAGAGGTTTGTGGATATGAAAATTCTGCCAAGAGAAGCCAATGAAAACTGAATTAAGGTAATCTACTGCAAAACAAAGAACAACATTTAGGAAGGAATGATTAATCACACACTTCCACTATGGTCAACATTTACAACTCGCACACATGCACACTTCCCACAAGACACTTTACATTTCACATAAATCCCATCCATTGTTGGACCTGTTCATTGAAGATTTGAAGTGTCAAATCGTTGGCCGCCGATAACAGAAGGATGACGTTTTTATTGATTACGCCTATTGCATATTGCGATTCATTGGAATAAACAGAGTTGGCATAAATTCAAAAATAATGAATTCTATGTTGTGGTCCGGATAATCAGAAATAACAAAATTTGATACAAAAAAAATCTAATTAATCCCTTTTTAAATGGATCACATGGTATCAAAAGATTAATATTTTCCACTATGGAAATCCCTCTAAAGACCTGACAATCTCCAGTCTTGTAATACATTATCAAGGTTGAAATGCTACATATGCATATCCCAATAGTTAGCAGGGCATATTAGGACTAGGGATGAACAGTACTTTTTGATCTAATAAACCAGCAGACACACTGTCTGCTGGTTGAAATTGTGTCTGACCTCCAAGTATTTTGTAAGTATATTCTAATATTCTGTATAGAATTAGCTGCTAGCACTTCTGTTGTTTTGCCTAGCACTGACTTAGCCAAGCTTGTTTTGGCCCCAGAGGCCATCAGCTGTGTAAAGTAAGCAGTTAGCAGGCCTATAGCCAAGCCAATCAGTGAGTTTCTTTTGCTCTACTGAAACTGAGCTGAATAGACAGGGGAGGAGCCTGGACTCAGACTTCCTGTTCAACGCTATTTGTGTAGCTAGCTAGCACTACAGCGTCGTACAGTGGATGGAATAAGACAGGGACAAAGAAGTCTCCCTGTGGTAGACACTCGAAGGAGTCAAGTACCCCACAGACACCAGGCTAAGTACCCCACCTGTTATCATGTGTTTCTCCTTTACTCCTGTACTAACATTTGCTCGCAGAGCACACAGACACCGCTTGCGGCCTAGATCTATAAAGATCTCTCTGTCTCACTCACTTGTCCATATACTCCTTTGAGTTTCATGCTGTCTCACTCACCTGTCCTGCTAAACTCTCCATTATTGTAATCTACCGTCCCCCATGCCAGCTCAAGGATATCCTGGATGAAATAGATGTCCTCCTGAGCTCCCTCCCTGAAGATGGCACACCACTCACACTATTGGGTGACTTCAACATCCCTCCAGAGAAACTGCACTCACTGGAGTTTCTCAACTTCTTTTCCTCATTCAACCTCACACTCTCGCCCTACCCTGCAACACACAGGGCAAGAAACCTTCAGGACCTTGTTTTCTCCAGGTCCTGCTCGGCTAACACACTTTCAGTGGATCCTCTTCCAGTGTCTGACCATCACTACATTTCATTCTCCCTTTCCCTGAATCCTCTGTCTGCCCACACCCCTCCCACTTGCACCATCTCCTGTCGCAACCTAAAAACCCTCTCCCCCTCCTCTCTCTCCTCTGTCGCACTGTCCCTACTACCTTCAACCGTAGAATACTCTGCCATGTCCACAGACACCGCAGCCTCCACTCTAGCATCTGCACTGACCTCCTCTCTTGACACCCTTTGCCCGCTCACTACTCAACCAGTGCGATCATCTCCACCTACCCCTTGGCTCTCTTTACCTCTAAAAGCCTGGAGGACAGAGCTTAGAGCAGCCGAGAGAAAATGGAAAAAATCTGAGCGCCTTGAAGACCTCTCTTCCTACAACCGCCTCATCTCCAAATTCACCTTCTCCATTTACGCAGCTAAAACGACCTACCAAGCCAAAATCATCTCCTCTGCCGCTGATCCTGGGAAGCTATTCTGTGTTTTCCTCCCTCCTCACACCACCCTCCCCCCCGCCAACATCATCACTATCACCTGACGATTTCGTAACCTTCTTCGCAAAGAAAGTGAATAACATTAGCAGCACATTCGCTTCCCCGTCGACTACCTGTTATAAAACATCGGCTTGCAACCTAAATGCTTTCTGCCCCTTCTCCACGGAGGAAGTCCAGACCCTCATAGTGTCCAACCGGGCTACCACCTGTCCCCTGGACCCTATCCCCACAACTCTAACCCTAACCCCAACCCTAACCATAACTCACATGTCCTCCTACCATTCCTCACCTCACTAGTCAACTCTTCTCTGTCCTCAGGCTTGGTCCCAGCAACCTTCAAAACAGCTAGAGTCAGACCGCTGCTCAAGAAACCAGCCCTTGACGCATCAGCACTCAATATATATAATATAGACCAGTATCACTCCTCTCCTTCCTGTCAAAAACCCTTGAGCGTGGTGTCTCCAACAAACTCTCCCTCTACCTCACAGACAACAACCTCCTGGACCCTCACCAATCTGGCATCAAAGCTGCTCACTCCACCGAGACTGCTCTTCTCATGCTGACTGAAGCCCGTCACACTGCAAGAGCATCCTCCCTCTCATCAGTCCTCATCCTTTAAGACTTGTCAGCTGCATTCGACACTGTAAACCACCAGATCCTCCTTTCAACTCTAGCTGAGCTAGGAATTTCAGATTCTGCCATCTCCTGGTTTGAATCCTATCTATCGGATCGCTTCTACCAAGTCCTCTGGGATAGACGTCTGTCCAAACCCTGCCCACTCAACACAGGAGTCCCTCAAGGATCTGTGCTGGGACCCTTAGTCTTCTCACTGTACACAAGATCCCTCAGCCCTGTAATTTCTGCTCATGGATTCTCCTATCACTGCTATGCCGATGACACCCAACTCTACCTCTCCTTCCCTCCATCTGACACAAATCTCGACCCGGATCTCTGAATGCCTTGCTGATATCAGCGCCTGGATGTCTACACATCATCTCAAACTCAACCTCGACAAAACCGAGCTACTCCACCTCCCGGCAAAACACAGTCCTCAAGTGGTCCTGTCCATCACCCTTGAGAACACCACGGTGTCCTCCTCCCCTACCGTAAAGAGTCTCGGAGTATTCCTAGACAACCAACTATCATGCGCAGTAAACATCACCACTACAGCTCGCTTCTGTAGCTTCTCATTTTGCAACATCAGAATAATAAGGTTCCTCACAAGGGAAGCGACACAACTCCTGGTCCAAGCCCTAGTGATCTCCCACCTGGACTACTGCAACTCGCTGCTAAACGGACTACCCGCGTGCTCTACCAGACCCTTGCAGCGGATTCAAAATTCTGCAGCGCGCCTGGTATTCAACCAGCCCAAGTTCTCCCATGTATCCCCCCTCTTCCGAGAACTACACTGGCTCCCCATTGCAGCTTGCATCCAATTCAAGGCACCGATGCTGGCATACAAGACGGTACATAGAACGGCCCCAAGCTATCTCCAAGCAGTGGTCCAGTTCCAGGCCCTAAAAAGAGAACCTTCTTTTACCACCTCGGCTGGCCGGCTGGCAATGCCACCGTTACGAGGCCTCAAGACTCGCTCATCGAAGTCTCGCCTTATTTCTGTCTTGGTACCACAGTGGTGGAACGAGCTTTCAGCAACAGTCAGAACTGCGGAAACACTACCCATCTTCCATAAGAGACTCAAGACACATCTCTTCACAATCCACCTTGGTATCTTGACCAGCGACGTCGCCTTCTCTTAGCACTTTCTCCTATCTAAGAGTGTCATCTGTTAATCCCCTTGTCAACTTCTCATGCTCTTAAATCTTACACTACTTCGCATGCTCTTCTCTCATTATTTATAAAAAATAAAAAGTATGCAATTTTTTAGCTAGGCCAGGGGTCGGCAACCATTGGCATGCGTGTCATCATGGGCACGCGTAAGCTTAACCAATGGCACACTGGCAAATGGCACAAAAGATTAATATATTTTTTTGTATCTTTGAAAAAATAAATATATCTTTTGCAGTTGCGCAACCTAGTTTGATTGATCCACTCGCATGCAGAAAACACTAGCCTCTGATTGGCTGCCGTACCGTAGTAGCCAAGTACTCCGCTGGAGCCAGAGCGGGATCAGTAGCATGTCTGCAATGGCAGGTTTGCTAGCTAAGAAAGTTAAAGTAGTAAAGCATTTCAGCTCTCCTGGACACAAGAATGGGGGTTTGTGTTACAGAAGGACTGTGCTGTGTGTACTTATGTCTTGAAAATGTTTGCCGAACATCGAGTGTTAAACGTCATTTTGAGACCAAGAGTGAGAAAACATTCAAGTATGGGGCAGAGAAGTAGCCTGACATGCCAGATGGATTGTTGTTCACAACAATCTCGCGGCGAAATTGAAGCTATTGATGCTATTTCAAAAAATTTTGAATCAAAAAATACATTGCAATCATTTAGTTAAAATGGGAACTGTAATCTGTAACCACACAGGATTAAAAAATATACATATTTACATTTATTTCTGATGAACAAGATTAATGATTTCAAATCACATATTTCATAAGCATGACGTTCTTGTATTATTCTCATTGTTATGCTTGTTATCTTAATTTCCCCCATAAGTGAAATTTATAACTAAATATACTGTAACCCAAATTAGTTAAATTTTGGTATATTTGATTTCTATTCATATGTGGATATTTTTAATGGATGGCATTTTATGCAGTTATAATACCCTGAGTATGGGAGAAAACTCATTTTTTTATGAAATGTTGCTATTCATGGTGCCTATAGCTGATATAAAATTACAGATTCCTTATTCGATTTTGATGTCATATTTAAACTTAGGCCTTATATTATATGGCACACTGATTAACAAGAAATTTGTAAAATGGCACCTCATATCAAAAAGGTTGCTTAACCCTGAGCTAGGCCATTACATATTGCACTGTATATGTTTGATGATGTGGTAATGGTTATAATGACATTATGCTGCATTTGTTCTATTTTGAATATTGTATATATTGTTTGCGTATAATTGCTGGTATATGACCTGTCCAACTACTGAAAAATGTAAGTCGCTTTGGATAAAAGCGTCTGCCAAATGTAAATGTATATGTAAATAAATGATCTGCCGATATTGGGAATATTTTCATTATCAGAATAATATCTCCTCCGGAGAGCTAAGTGCATAATGGCCATTAGCAGAAACAATAACAAACCATCAAAACAACGTTGCTTTAATTATAATTTTTGATGCATTTTCAGCATACAGAAAGTGTGTTAAATAAGAAGCATAACTATATGCGGTCATAGTATTTCAATGGGCTCAAAGTGCTTTATGGGCAGTTTACCTGACCACAGAAGAGCCTACTTTTTGCAGTTCTATTAACCAGTTTTGAGCAAACTAAACAATGTCACAAGACAAAGCAAGATGAATGCTCACTGCCTGAATCAAATCAGGAGAATTTTCCAGAACCAGCAACACACAAAACTTTCCTGAAAACCATTCTTGCAATGGTTTCCAAATATACCCGTGGAGCTGAGGTAAGACTGGAAACGACACTTAGGACATGAGTGTGGATACATGGACTAATCATGGCATCCGTGTGCTATATTTGAGGATTGGACAAAAAAAAAAGCAAGTTTTTCAAATTACAAACAACACACGTTGTTCATTTTTTTGATAAATGTGATCTTCAATCAAATCAAACCACTTGATACAGATAATCCATTGACTAAAGTATCTTAAAACATTAATTTGGGTCTGTGATTGTGATATTTTCTTCCGATAACATGGGGATTCATTTTGGCAATCTGTTTTGGAATATGTAGTTATTATGTGACTGCATTGATATCTAATGCTGCAATCCAATGCAGGTCAAAGTCAACATTTGAGTAGGTTTTACCGACTTCCAATCTGAATGTCTCCCAGTGTATCTGCTTGGGAAAACATGGATGTCCGCAGCAAACATGTTTATAGCAAGTCTCTTAAACTTTACCATTCATTTACGGAGGACAAAAAGCTATCAGTTAGGCTACTTGTCCACAGCGCCATTAGTCAAGAGAAACATTAACAATAGAGCGCATCTGATTTAGCAGATTATCACAATGAAAGAGACGGCAGGAGTAGGATATAGACTACCGCATGCTTGCAAATATGTTTCTCAACACAAACGCTATATAAAGTAGGAATATCTAAGATGTTTTTGATTATTGCTAAATGTGTGCTGACACGCCACCACATTGCTGTGACATCATGTGTGTTTAAATCAGTGAAGTCGGGCTTGAGAAAGCTTGCCTGACATTCCGACTTGGGAATTCCCACTTGAAAGAGCGTTTCATTGCATTTTTCTGTGTCGAAGTTTTTTTTTTCCAAGTTCCGAGTACAGTGGATTGCACCATAACAGACTTATTGCAGAGAAACTACAAGCAACACTTCCTGTTAAGATACACGTAGAGGGGTCACATGTCAAATTTGACTAATGGCTTCTCGATGTAAACTGACGCTAATCTCAGGCCTGTGACTATTTTTGGCTTCCAGATCAGATAAACTGGACGATAATTAAAAAAACATTTGACTCTGAATACATTATAAGACATGTTATAGATAAAATATAATTTAGAGGCAAATATATGCACATTTTTGGAGGTATATCTGCTTTCATAACTAGCACCCACATTTCTAATTAGACAAATTACTATACTAAAACCCATAAATGTTTATTTGTTAATTTTACTGGCTTCAAGCTTGACACATCAGATGCTGTAAGGTGGTCCTATAGTGTAATGGGGTTTGGATGTATAATTCAAATTAATTATATCTAAATTATATTTATTTTTTTTATATATTATACCCAAAAAAACAAAACATGTACCTGCTGTTAGCATTTATTAGCTAGTAACGGTTGGTAATTGTTGATTTACTTACATGTCTTGTGATGACTGGTTCATTCGGTCTCCAGATGCTGTCGTTTAGCCATCTTGCAACGACGTATTGATAGACATCCTATGTAGAATGCTATAGTGATTTGCCGTTGTTATGGTACGGTAGTCAGCCTA